>ONZH01013194.1:0-26359 GCA_900303285.1 Rhinella marina | reverse complement strand
CTCCTAATAATAGAGTCCTCTACCACCAGCATCTACCACCAGTCTGTCTCCTAATAATAGAGTCCCTCTACCACCAGCATCTAGAGTACCACAGTTCCTCCCTAATAATAGAGTCCCTATCTGTCCTCCTAATAATAGAGTCCCCTACCAAATAGAGTCTGTCTGTCCCCTAATAATAGAGTCCTCTACCACCATCTGTCTGCATCATCTGTCTGTCCTCCTAATAATAGATCTGTCGTCCTCTACCACCAGCATCTGTCTGTCCTCCTAATAATAGATCACCAGATCTGTCTGTCCTCTACCACCCATCTGTCTGTAGATCTGTCTGTCCTCCTAATAATAGATCTGTCTGTCCCCTACCACCAGTATCTGTCTGTCCTCCTAATAATAGAGTCCTCTACCACCAGCATCTGTCTGTCCTCCTAATAATAGAGTCCCTCTACCACCAGCATCTGTCTGTCCTCCTAATAATCACCAGATCTGTCCTCCCTACCACCAGCATCTGTCTGTCCTCCTAATAATAGAGTCCTCTACCACCAGTATCTGTCTGTCCTCCTAATAATAGAGTCCTCTACCACCAGTATCTGTCTGTCCTCCTAATAATAGAGTCCCTCTACCACCAGCATCTGTCTGTCCTCCTAATAATAGAGTCCTCTACCACCAGCATCTGTCTGTCCTCCTAATAATAGAGTCCCCTACCACCAGTATCTGTCTGTCCTCCTAATAATAGAGTCCTCTACCACCAGCATCTGTCTGTCCTCCTAATAATAGAGTCCTCTACCACCAGTATCTGTCTGTCCTCCTAATAATAGAGTCCTCTACCACCAGTATCTGTCTGTCCTCCTAATAATAGAGTCCTCTACCACCAGCATCTGTCTGTCCTCCTAATAATAGAGTCCCCTACCACCAGTATCTGTCTGTCCTCCTAATAATAGAGTCCTCTACCACCAGCATCTGTCTGTCCTCCTAATAATAGAGTCCTCTACCACCAGCATCTGTCTGTCCTCCTAATAATAGAGTCCTCTACCACCAGTATCTGTCTGTCCTCCTAATAATAGAGTCCTCTACCACCAGCATCTGTCTGTCTAATAATGTCCTCACCATCTGTCCTCCTAATAATAGAGTCCTCTACCACCAGCATCTGTCTGTCCTCCTAATAATAGAGTCCTCTACCACACCAGCATCTGTCTGTCCTCCTAATAATAGAGTCCCTCTACCACCAGCATCTGTCTGTCCTCCTAATAATAGAGTCCCCTACCACCAGCATCTGTCTGTCCTCCTAATAATAGATCTGTCTGTCCTCTACCACCAGCATCTGTCTGTCCTCCTAATAATAGAGTCCTCTACCACCAGCATCTTTCTGTCCCTCCTAATATAGACGATCCTCCTATCACCAGCATCTGTCTGTCCTCCTAATAATAGAGTCCATCTACCACCTAGCATCTGTCTGCTCCTTCCTAAATAATAGCAGTCCTCTTACCACCAGCCATCTAGTCTGGTCCTCGCTAATAATAGAGTCCTACTACCCACCAGCATCTGTCTGTCTCCTAATAATAGAGTCCCCTAACCACCAGCAATCTGTCTGTCCTTCCTAATAATAGAGTCCCCTATCACCAGCATCTGTCGTCCTCCTAATAATAGAGTCCTCTACCACCAGCATCTGTCTGTCCTCCTAATAATACAGTCCCCTATCACCAGCATCTGTCTGTCCTCCTAATAATAGAGTCCTCTTACCACCAGCATCTGTCTGTCCTTCCTAATAATAGAGTTCCTCACACGCCAGGCATCTGTCTGTCCACCTAAATACATAGTCCCTCTACCACCAGTAATCTGTCTGCCTGCCTTAATAATAGAGTCCCCTACCACCAGGCATTCTGTCTGTCCTCCTAATAATTAGAGTTCCTCTACCACCAGTAAATCTGTCTGTCCTCCTAATAATAGAGTCCTCTACCCACCAGCATCTGGTCTGTCCTAGATATAGAGTCCGTTCTACCACCAGGCTTCTCCAGCCTAGCATCTGTCTGTCCTCCTAATAATAGAGTCCCCTACCACCAGTATCTGTCTGTCCTCCTAATAATAGAGTCCTCTACCACCAGCATCTGTCTGTCCTCCTAATAATAGAGTCCTCTACCACCAGTATCTGTCTGTCCTCCTAATAATAGAGTCCTCTACCACCAGCATCTGTCTGTCCTCCTAATAATAGAGTTCCCTACCACCAGCATCTGTCTGACCTTTGCTGCTCTCCTTTTCCCATCCTTCCTGCAGCGGACATCCTCCGCAAAGAAACGGATAGCATTCCGTTTTTTTGCTGACCCATAGACTTCAATGGGGTTATGTCCTGATTTTCACTGACAAGTATAGGACATGTTTCATTTGTTTTGCAGAGCCATGGGATGGAAAAAAGAGCCCATAGAAGTGAATGAGTCAGTATGCAATCTGCAAAAAAAAACGTATCCGTATTTTTGTGGACATCATATGGCCATCTGAATGAGCCCTTACTTTCGGAATTTTTTTTTAATAAATAAAGGTAAAACATATTGACTAAAATTCACCATTAACATGAAGTACAATGTGTCACGAGAAACATTCTCAGAATGGCTAGAGTAAGTAAATAAAGCGTTTCAAAGTTATTGCCACATAAAGTGACACATGTCAGATTTACAAAATTAGGCCTGGTCAGGAAGGGGGTAAGTGGCCCGGACTGGAAGTGGTTAAATCAGCATATGTATCTGATTACTTACAATGCACCTCAAAAGCAGCTACCTGCAAGCAAATACTTTAATCCCCCCCCCCTCATTTTCACGGAAATCCGTGTTTTGTGGGGTTCAATATAATTAAGCAGCATATATATCTAATATATAAAGCTGAGTGTATGTGTGTATGTATGCATGTGTGCAGTGTCCCACATATTATGTGCGTAAAAGGGACACAGCAAATTGTTAATGTAATGTGCCTTTCTGATAGCCATGTCATTGTAATCTATAGTCCAAGTATTTTATATGCTATAAGAACCTCTATGGCTGAGTAGTGCAATATTATTTTTCCACCACAAGATGGTGCTAGTCTGCCTTCTATATAAGGCCCAGCAAGAAGTTAGAGGTTAATGAGGAAGTGGGACAAGAGGAAGTTAGAGAGAGGAAGAGTGCAGTTCAGTCAGTTAGTTAAGAAGCAACCAAGTATTTTGCAGGAAGAAGAAGTGTGGTGATTTCCTTCTAAGGCTGCCAATATCCCCTGACCTTGGCCATGTCAGAATATCATTTTGACACTTACGAACCAAGCCACTAGAACCCTGAGCATAACTGGCCTAAATCAAGACTGACAGAGGTAATCGACCGTCTCTGGTTCCTATGGACTCTGACAGCACGCATGTGGTCATGAAAAGCCTCCGGCACCTGACTACAGAATCAGCAACCAGGTACCAAGTTGTTATTGGCCTTCACTTTGATCATCCCGGAGGTGCAGCCATTACTTATTTCTGGAACCTTCTGGAGCAGACGTATTAATTCCTGCCCTGCAGGGTCTCCTTCAGAAGAAAGGTCTCATGAAAGTGATTTTAGCATATACATTATTGTCCAGAGCCAGGGCTAGCTTCAGAAGATAAGGATATATTTCTGGTGCTCACTTCAGGATTGGTATGGGTGGGTGCTCTATTCTCAGACCGGCCTATCAGGTCTAAAAAGGTGCAAAATGGTACTATATTGGTAGAGTAGGCACACCTTATCCGGATTAGGCGGAAAGTCCTAGAGAAAATATATAAACTAAAATTCTAGAAATATTTAATAATAATAAAATGTTCAATAATAAATACACAAATATATAGAACCATAAAGTATAGTATACAACAAGTCAGTATATTTAACTGTGAATCAGACAGTACATGGACGTTGCGCCGGCGATTAATGTATTGTCCGCACTGTTATGATCAGGCAATCGTATAGAACTTCGTTTGTTTGCCGTTACACATGAAAAATAAGCAGGTAAATATTTTGTATAGTCACTTCATACCTCTAAAGATAGTCACTTCTTGCCTCTATGGGATGTTCAAGCATGTATAAGCACAAAAGCACCTACCGTGGCGTCCCACGGGGGTGTTTTCCCATCGGGTGCTAGGAGTGTTTTACTCACTGCGAGTTGTATTACAATTGGCGACCGGCTGTAGACTAAATCCTGCAGTTGATTAGCGACTGTTTCACCATGCGGTGAGCTCCACTGATCCTCCCGATCTTCTTCTATCGGCGTCCCACGTGATCGTATGGTCACGTGACCGGAATGAAGATATTGATCTTACGGGGTTCTGTGGTGGAGATTCTTCACTGTACAGTTAAGACCAGTTTGTCAGTAGTGTCTACGAGGGGGGTGTCCAATTATCAAGGCCAGACGCGTTTCGAAACAGTCTTGTTTCTTCCTCAGTGGCTCTAAAGCTGGACATCCCTCCACTCCCCCTTTATATCGCTGACCTCGGTTAATCTGAAGTCCCGGATTGGATTGTCCATGTTGAATTTAAATCGGTGTATGTCCACCACATTATCGTATGGTCTTGTATGGATCTAGACACATCCTTTAGCTTTCCTCCATACTCGGTCATATTGTTCTTTTACTATTTTGTTTCAAATACGCATTCAAAAGCACTTATTGAGCCCCCTGCGGTTCTAATGCGTTTAAAGTGCGGTTTTTTGCTACTAATGCGTTTTTTATCTATAGTTTGCATCTCCATGTGGGAAAATATTCTAATGTTACATTTTTCCAATATATATAATGGTTTTCCTTCAAACACTTAATGAATATACACAATACAAATATAGTCGCAATACATTGTAAGATGAATATATAGCTACGATAAAGTGAATCACATGATATTATGTACAGATGTATATATTAAATGACTCTCATAGAATAAGTATAGAAGAAGTCTATACTTATAATTATATTACTTAAATGTATATAGTGATCTCAAACTGGGGATAAGTGGCAGTCCGTGGACGTTCATGGGCTAAAGCCTTCCCCCAAGAGGAGATCGGGACACGTGTATATATAATCGTGTCACAGATGTCCTGTCGGGAGAGGGCTGCCCAATCATCTTCCACAATACCTATCATCACATCTCCTTGAGTGAAGAACTTCATATCACTCTCAATCAAGGAAGCCGAACAGTTCAAATTCAGAATTCAAACCGACTGGGATCATGCTGTTAAACTCAAAGATCCTTTTGGTCTCCTGTCTAGACATCTTTCTTACATGTTCTCCTCCACGCCAATGTGGCTCTACTTTCTCTAGGGCCGCAAATTTTAAACTGTTTGGATTGCTCTCGTGGACATCTCTAAAGTGTCTTGATAGTGAATGTTTCTCATATTTATTCTTAATATTTGTAATATGTTCGGCAATTCTGATTTTTAGCATTCTCTTAGTACGGCCTATATATTGTCGTTTACATCCACATTCTATTACATAGATAACATTTGTTGTACTACAGGATAGGAACTCTTTTATCTTATGTTTATAATTAGATCCTGTTGAGGCTACCTCTATTGTTCTCTTTGGGAATACTGTATTCTTACAACAGATGCATTTCCCACAACGAAAAAAACCCTGTATGTCACACCATTTTTGAATAGAGTTATGTTTCCCTTTTTCCTTTTTTATAGTGGGGGCCACTTTAAGTGATAGATTAGTTGCTCTAGTATATGTGAATGTCGGTCTCATAGGGATATAGGGACCTACAATTTTGTCCTGCTTCAGGAAATGCCAATTCTTTTTTATTATTTTTTCCACCCTTTTGTATTCCGCATTAAATGGTAGAATTAGTCTTGTCTTATCCTCATTATTTGTGTCCCCATTCTGTCTTATATTTTTTTCAAAAAATGTCTTCCTGTCCATCATATGTACTTTATCTCTAGCTTCTTTTATGGTTTGTATTGGATAATCTTTCACCAAAAACATTTGTTCCATTTTTAAAGCTTCTATTTCATAGTCTTGTGGTTTAGTGCAGTTTCTTTTTAGGCACCTGAACTGTCCCATAGGTACATTCAGTAGCCAATTCGGTAGGTGACAGCTTGAATGTAAAATGAAGCTGTTCTTCCTTACTTCCTTATTATACGATTTACAGTAAAGTTTGTCACCTTCTACTAAGATGGACAAGTCTAGGAACTCCACTCTTTCCTTACTAATGTTGTTTGTAAATTTAAGGTTGTGATCATTCTGATTGATATTTTCCAGAAACATTTCTAGCTCCATATGGGTACCTCTCCAGATGAATAGAACATCGTCGATATATCGTTGCCAGAGCACCAGGTTCCCCCCCAGCAACGGCTCAACATGCGCACGCTCCCAATGGGCCATGAACAGGTTGGCGTAGCTGGGGGCGAACCTGGTGCCCATGGCGGTACCTCTTTTTTGACGGAAGAAGGAGGAGTCAAACCAAAAGTAATTATGGTCTAATATAAACTCCACTCCCTCCGCCAAATAATCAATTTGAGTCATTTCATAAAGACCACTTATCTGTAACTGTATTTTTAATGCCTCTAATCCCTGTTTGTGCTCAATGATAGTGTAGAGCGACATCACGTCAAGAGTCCCCAAGAACCACTCCTGTTTGTATTCTAACTTTTCTACAATTTGGATTATCTGTGTGGTATCTTTAGTATATGTTCTCGTCTTTTTTACCACAGGTTGTAGTAAATGATCAATGTATGCTGACAAGTTTGATGTTAGGGAGTCGATCCCAGAAATTATGGGTCGACCCGGGGGGTCCAATGGGTTCTTGTGGACCTTCGGTATGCAGTAGAATACGGGTAACTTTTTTTGTGTGCCCATGATGTAATTGTATTCATTCTGTTTTAATATCCCCAAATCCAGACCCTTTTTACAGAATTGTGTTAATTTGGTTAAATATTGTTCCGTGGGATTTTCTTTCAATTTTTCATAAGTGTCATTATCAGAAAGCTGTTTATAACATTCCTTCTTATATTTGTTAGTATCTAATATAACTACAGCCCCCCCCCCCTTGTCAGCTGGTCTTATGGTTATTTGTGCTTCATTTTGTAATTGTTTAATGGCTAACATTTCTTTTCTTGTAATGTTTTGTTGTATTCTCTTATTATCCCTCAATCCCCTTATATCTCTTTCTACGTTCTTCTTAAAAGTCGCAATTTCCTGTCCTATTTCTTGTTTCGGATATTTTTTCGACTTCAACCTTGATTGTGTGTGTATGTACTTGTTGTGCTGAGAATCTTCCACGGACTGCCACTTATCCCCAGTTTGAGATCACTACACTCACCGGCCACTTTATTAGGTACACCATGCTAGTAACGGGTTGGACCCCCTTTTGCCTTCAGAACTGCCTCAATTCTTCGTGGCATAGATTCAACAAGGTGCTGGAAGCATTCCTCAGAGATTTTGGTCCATATTGACATGATGACATCACACAGTTGCCGCAGATTTGTCGGCTGCACATCCATGATGCGAATCTCCCCTTCCACCACATCCCAAAGATGCTCTATTGGATTGAGATCTGGTGACTGTGGAGGCCATTTGAGTACAGTGAACTCATTGTCATGTTCAAGAAACCAGTCTGAGATGATTCCAGCTTTATGACATGGCGCATTATCCTGCTGAAAGTAGCCATCAGATGTTGGGTACATTGTGGTCATAAAGGGATGGACATGGTCAGCAACAATACTCAGGTAGGCTGTGGCGTTGCAACGATGCTCAATTGGTACCAAGGGGCCCAAAGAGTGCCAAGAAAATATTCCCCACACCATGACACCACCACCACCAGCTTGAACCGTTGATAAAAGGCAGGATGGATCCATGCTTTCATGTTGTTGACGCCAAATTCTGACCCTACCATCCGAATGTCGCAGCAGAAATCGAGACTCATCAGACCAGGCAACGTTTTTCCAATCTTCTACTGTCCAATTTCGATGAGCTTGTGCAAATTGTAGCCTCAGTTTCCTGTTCTTAGCTGAAAGGAGTGGCACCCGGTGTGGTCTTCTGCTGCTGTAGCCCATCTGCCTCAAAGTTCGACGTACTGTGCGTTCAGAGATGCTCTTCTGCCTACCTTGGTTGTAACGGGTGGCAATTTGAGTCACTGTTGCCTTTCTATCAGCTCGAACCAGTCTGCCCATTCTCCTCTGACCTCTGGCATCAACAAGGCATTTCCGCCCACAGAACTGCCGCTCACTGGATGTTTTTTCTTTTTCGGACCATTCTCTGTAAACCCTAGAGATGGTTGTGCGTGAAAATCCCAGTAGATCAGCAGTTTCTGAAATACTCAGACCAGCCCTTCTGGCACCAACAACCATGCCACGTTCAAAGGCACTCAAATCACCTTTCTTCCCCATACTGATGCTCGGTTTGAACTGCAGGAGATTGTCTTGACCATGTCTACATGCCTAAATGCACTGAGTTGCCGCCATGTGATTGGCTGATTAGAAATTAAGTGTTAACGAGCAGTTGGACAGGTGTACCTAATAAAGTGGCCGGTGAGTGTACATTTAAGTAATATAATTATAAGTATAGACTTCTTCTATACTTATTCTATGAGAGTCATTTAATATATACATCTGTACATAATATCATGTGATTCACTTTATCGTAGCTATATATTCATCTTACAATGTATTGCGACTATATTTGTATTGTGTATATTCATTAAGTGTTTGAAGGAAAACCATTATATATATTGGAAAAATGTAACATTAGAATATTTTCCCACATGGAGATGCAAACTATAGATAAAAAACGCATTAGTAGCAAAAAACCGCACTTTAAACGCATTAGAACCGCAGGGGGCTCAATAAGTGCTTTTGAATGCGTATTTGAAACAAAATAGTAAAAGAACAATATGACCGAGTATGGAGGAAAGCTAAAGGATGTGTCTAGATCCATACAAGACCATACGATAATGTGGTGGACATACACCGATTTAAATTCAACATGGACAATCCAATCCGGGACTTCAGATTAACCGAGGTCAGCGATATAAAGGGGGAGTGGAGGGATGTCCAGCTTTAGAGCCACTGAGGAAGAAACAAGACTGTTTCGAAACGCGTCTGGCCTTGATAATTGGACACCCCCCTCGTAGACACTACTGACAAACTGGTCTTAACTGTACAGTGAAGAATCTCCACCACAGAACCCCGTAAGATCAATATCTTCATTCCGGTCACGTGACCATACGATCACGTGGGACGCCGATAGAAGAAGATCGGGAGGATCAGTGGAGCTCACCGCATGGTGAACAGTCGCTAATCAACTGCAGGATTTAGTCTACAGCCGGTCGCCAATTGTAATACAACTCGCAGTGAGTAAAACACTCCTAGCACCCGATGGGAAAACACCCCCGTGGGACGCCACGGTAGGTGCTTTTGTGCTTATACATGCTTGAACATCCCATAGAGGCAAGAAGTGACTATCTTTAGAGGTATGAAGTGACTATACAAAATATTTACCTGCTTATTTTTCATGTGTAACGGCAAACAAACGAAGTTCTATACGATTGCCTGATCATAACAGTGCGGACAATACATTAATCGCCGGCGCAACGTCCATGTACTGTCTGATTCACAGTTAAATATACTGACTTGTTGTATACTATACTTTATGGTTCTATATATTTGTGTATTTATTATTGAACATTTTATTATTATTAAATATTTCTAGAATTTTAGTTTATATATTTTCTCTAGGACTTTCCGCCTAATCCGGATAAGGTGTGCCTACTCTACCAATATAGCTTCAGAAGATACCACTAGAGGTTGAGGGTAACTGGATTTAAAGATACCGAGCCTAACTAACGACACACTGAACCGAAACACCAGCCAAAGAGGAATTCTTAAAGCAGAACAACTATAACAGTGATTTATGAACGTGTAATATCTCAAGGCAAAAGTAAAGCAATTTGTTATTTATACAAGGCTGCCTCCTCTCTTCACTTGTACTACAAACTTTGTGTCTACCTAAGACACTGGCGTCACGACTATCCAGGACCCAGCCGATAGACACCTTAAAATACCTAAAACCATCAAGGCCCATCGCCTCACCATTCGGCAGTGTTCCTGTGGACCAGAGGTGCCCCGGAGGAAAAGGTGTCCTTCCTCCCACACAACTGCACACCGGCCCAGGGAGTCACCAAACCGTGAGTAGTATTACCACCGGCACATTAGACACTGTGACATATCCCCAACGCTCACGCATGCCCCTGCGGTCTGGCTCGCTGCATGTGTATATGTATGTATGTCTGCTAAAGGAATCTGCATCGTCACCGCTACAATCACGAAATTTGGCACACAGGTACATCAGGTGTCCGGGAAGGTTTTAGACCGGGTCTCAGCTCTCCAGAACATACCGTTCCTGAAATATTCCCAAAAATGCATTAGCCAATAGAAGTCTGGTCACATGACCCTTATCAGCCAATAGAAGCTCACAGGCAGTCTCCACACACCAGGTTTCCATAACAACCCAGCCATTTTTCTTCACTATTATAGGTCTGCTTTAAAGGGGCAGGGCACTGTGGATGACACTGGTAAAGGGGTATTCCGGTTACCATAAATGTAACTTATGTTTTAGACTAATTCATCATCAATCATTACCTTATATAATGTAAATTTCACATATTTACCGTTCAGCAGTAATAAAAGAGGTTTTCTTACACTGCTACCCACTGTGTTTCCTCATAAATTACCATGGCATTGACCTGTAATTCAGGCGACCCTCAAAAAAAGGACTTAAAAGCCAGCCCCAGGCCCACTAAACCACGCCCCAACCTGATCAGGCCACACCCCCTCCAACTCCACAGCCAACAGGGATTGAAAATATGAAGGTAAAACTCAATTTCTGTCAGCTGCAGGGGAAGGAGGGTGACTTTCTCCCTGTAGCTCATGTTCAGACTGCACAGTGCTGCTGTCTGAGAGTGAGCTGTTCAAAAGGACATCCCTGTGTCTCTCCAGGCCCTGCGCATGACAGAGGACAGAGAGTCTGAAAGCCAAACTGTCCTTCCTAAAACCGGACCTCTGGCCACCCTAGGGGCAGACTGCTGTTAGGGTGGCAAGACGTCTGGTTTTCTGGCTCCTTGTCCTCCACAGTACCTGGACGGACGCAGGGATGTCCACCCTTTCAGTAGCTCACGCTCAGACAGCAGCATTGCTGAGCATGAGCTGCAGCAAGTGACTGAGGCTACTCTCATCCCCAGTCAGTCACTAGAGCCCGCAGACATGGCTCCCTGTGGCTAACTGAGGGGGAGAGAAGCACCGGGCTGTCTCTAGCTCACGCGTGTCTTCACGGAGCCTTGGTGTGTGGCTTTATGTTTAGGGGGAGACTTCACAAGGTCATGGCTTTACGTTTGGAGGCAAGGCTGGTAAGGTTCGGCTTTCTTGGGAGCAGCCAGGGGCCACCCTAGCTGCTGTGGAGGTCACAGTTAAAGGGGAGGGTGCTGTGGATGTTACTGTTAGGGAGCGGACTGTGAAGGCCACTATTAAAGGTGCAGTCGGGTACTGTGAGGTCACTGTTAAGGGAGCGGGGTACTGTAACAGTCACTGTTAAAGGGGAAGTCACTGTGGAGGTCTCTGTCAAGGGGGCCAGGAATGGTGGAGGTCAGTTAAAGGGACTGTAACCTATGGTAATTGTTAAGGGATGGTTGCTGTAGAGGTCACTGTTAAGGGGGCGGGCCCCTGTGGAGGTCACTGTCAAGGGGGTGAGGTGCTGTTGAGCTCACTGTTAAAGGGGCAGGCTGCTGTAAGGTCAAAGATAAGGGGGTGGGCTGCTGTGGAGGTCCAATTTTAAGGAGACAGGGCACTGTTGGGGTGGGATCATTGTTAAGGAGTTGGGGTGCTGTAGAGTCACCGCTTCATAGATTCATATTGAATCCTCAATTTTTCCTACTCCGAAGCGAATACGGATTTTTTCAGATTCGCTTCGTATTATTCGTAAATGTTCTTAAAATTTTGTACAGTAACGCTACGTATGCTACGTACGCTACATACACTACATACGCTACATACACATTTTTCTTGTCCCTCCTCCCGGCCCCCAGAAGCGGGAAAATGATGATACACCCCCTCAAGAGCGGGAAAGTGAAGATATCCCCCCTCAGAAGCGGGGAAAAAACAGTCCGGCCCACCGGGAACTAACTATTTACACGTATAGGTAGTGAATACTCCTCCCTTATTACTCCGCCCTCCTCTCCAGTTCAAGCCAGCGGTGAGCAAGATACCACAGCATGGCGAAGCAACTGTTACCAAAGTGGGGAGAGATGGTCTTTGGGAACGAGTACCCCGAACCACCGCCCGCTTCAAAGATCAGAGCATCTCAAGTCTGCAAGAGAGTCCCACCGGCTCCTGAGTTTATATTCGCCTTGCCGTCTAATGTGGCTGTTGCGGCTCGTAAGGCGGCTGGTGTGGCGGAGGCAGCTGGAGCATCCACTTTGCCGCCCAGGAGGAGAAAAACAACAACAGGCAGAATCCCATTCTGCCTACATCAGTGACAGCTCACGCCCAGACCCTATGGGACTACAACAATGCGGTGGAGGACTGGGTCATCAAAGTACTGGACCATCTGAGGCCAAGAGACCCTACACTGGAGCGGCGAAAGGGAACCGTCTTGTGGTTTTCAGTGGAGCAAGGCTCTGGCTTCCTCGCGGATTATGAGGGTGGCAAGGAATACTTTGTGGGCCACAGGTCAGTGAAATGGCCATGCCTGCCCCAATCCCATCACAGCCTCTATGTGGTGGATCAGGTGGAATACATCCCCATGGCATCCCTGAAAGGCCCCTTTGCTACTGGGGTTATCTTATTATCTAGGCCCCTGGTACCTGCATCAGCACCAGAAGTTTGGCCGGAGGAATCACCAGGCAAAGGACGCGTGCGCTGCCTACAGGAGTCACCAGATGGCACCCTCCATTTCAGGGAGAAGCCACAGCCGGAGCCTCTGATCCCTGGACTGCCACAACTACCACCATCACTGTCCTTTCAACTGGGTCAGCTGACGACATCATCGTTTACGTATCAGTCCATGGAGATCCACCAGTACCAAGTACTGCTGCAGCCAGAAGTCCTTACCCCTGCTGTCCAGGCAGGAGAATCAGGAAAATTAAAGGCACAAGTGGCTGCAGCGCTCACCAGTGTGACCACCACCCTCACCTGGTCAAGTCCGACTTCTGGCAGAAGAGGGAAGTGAAGCTCAACCACGCCAGCCAGCTTGGCCTACAGGAGGCAGTTCAAGCGAGCAGGACTTCAGGTCCTTCATCTAAAGAACCCTTCTACTGGCTGAGTGATTTAGCGGACACCTTATGGAGAACCTATGGCAGCCACACCATGTACTGCCTCTGACGGGTGAGAGCTACTTGTCACTTGTTTTGTTTGATTAGTTTGCATTGCCCCCGTTTGACTCTCACCCAGATGGACATGGCTTGTCAGGACTCACCGCCCCCCCACCCCCATTCTGCAGAAAATTCCCAGTTGTGCCTAAGCACGCCTATTTTCCTTTTCCCCCCTTATCAGGTTATTTGGGAGCCCCTTTTGCAAAGAGGGTTCTCTATTTGCAGCTATTTTATATTATGCATGTGGATTACACGTTACCTGTTTGGATTACAAAATTACCTCACATGGATTACAATTGAATTTTGGACTGTGTTCCAGTGTTTTATCATGCCAAGCAGCCACGAGGTGAAACTCAAACATATACTGTATCTGAGCCTATTATGCTTGCAAATGTGAAATTAATTGCACTAACATGTTTTACATAATTGTGTCTTTGCACAATTTTAGCAATAATGTTTTTACAGGTTCAGCAACGTTCAAGCACTTTAGCCCATTGTGTGTATTCTTTTTCAGGTACTGCAATGTGTTCTATTATGCACTTATTGTATGGTGTTTTTTAGTAAATTATGTACTTAGCTGGATAGCTAGCAGTGAGCACCTTACTTTTCTAGTTCATATGGACTGCCTCTAAAGACTGTACATCGCAGCCTAGCCTCGTGCTTATGACACATTCGCGAGTAAATAGTACGCTAAGGATTTGTACGCACTTTTATACGCTAATGCTTACGTATTGCGTACTTTTAACGACGCTGACTGTATGTTCGTAATTTGTGCATTAATGTTCGCAAAACAACGATTGTTTTTTGAACGTATCTTAAGTACGGACCTTGTCAGAAATTCGCCGAATATTCGGCGAAGCAAATTTTGGATGATTCGCTCATCTCTAATTTATACAAATAACTACTAAATACAAAAAGTTAATTAAAACAAAATAGTTATCTTCTGGCAGAATTTACAATGCAACATACATATCACTTAAAAGAAAAGCATCTCCCGCTCCCCCCCCCCCAATTCCCACCTCCAGTATTTGACTCTGAAAATTGAAACACAATGTCGTTCTATTTCCTATGTCAGTAAAATGCGGGCGGGAACAAGGAGAGTGACAACAGATTACGAGACCACTCGCTTCTCAAGATGGAGAAGAAATAATAATGTGAAATTGCAATGTGATCGGACAGAAAACAGACTATTCCTCATCGTCGTGTGATATAAAAGGAGTTGTGAAGAGCTGGAAGAAAGCAATATATAGCGGTAGCCATTTACACAGTTTTTTGGTGTTTTTTTTTTGAAAATTAAGAGCACATATAATAAAAAAATTTAAGTTTTTATAGATTACAAAAAAATAAAAATTCTTATGTTCAGCATTATTTTAAACATCAGTACACATGTAAAATCCAGCTAATGTTGACGACTTGTATTTCAGGATTTTTAGATCATTCCCCAGAACTGAATTGGTGTAATTCGTAACACAGATCCGTACATGGGCAACCTTATATTTGGCATCTGTCATTAAATTAAACCTTTACAGTGCAAGCAAGGAATGCAAAGAATTTCTAGTGTAATAGAAAAGAGCAAGCTGACGTTCAGTAGTCCGATTTCAGTTTATCTAAGGAATTGTCAATTTTGGTTAAAGTCTTTTTGATGCGCAAGGCTGTGAGTCTTGCCGATGGGTTGTGATACCAGCATTCCTTCATCAATTTAGCCAGGGATGTTAGCGTTGGGTCTGAAAACCATCTATTAGGAATGTTTGGTCTTTGCTGATCCACACAGACAACTTTCTTCATATCTTCAAAACTAGGATCATTAGGAACAGCGTCATAAAAGGGAGGTTTGTAATCTTCAACAATACCGTTGCTAACCATGCGTCTGGCGACCTCCCAGAGGACTAGGCCAAAAGCCCAAATATCAACTCTTTTGTAAGAGTCAAAAAAATCCACTTGGATCGTCTCATCGAGGACTTCGGGAGCCATGTACCTCTTGGTTCCTACACAGGGGTTATTCCCGACATCGAGCTGATTGGTTGATTGTGAGTGCATCACGGCCAATCCTAGATCAGCAATGCAGCACTGTCGGTTCTTCTTAACTAGAATGTTCTTGCTCTTTAAATCCTGGTGAGCAATAGCAGGTTTCCCCTGTGTACCAAAAATCTCCACATGTAAATGCGCTAGTCCGCTGGCTATGGAATGGACAATTGTGAGACAGGTCACCCTGTCTAATGTGGTTACTTGTAAGTAATCGTAGAGGGATCCCATTTCATGGTAGTGTGTAATAAGCCACAGCTGTGTGCTGGAGTTTCTTGAAGTCATATCGGAGGCAATGAAACCTAGGATGTTTTCATGTCTTAACAGCACTGTGTTGTATAATTCAGTCTCTCTGAACCAGGACTTCTCATCTCAGGATGAAAAGATCTTTACGGTGACACTTTCTCCTTGCCAGTGTGAGAGATAGGTTTTTATATATATTGTGTAAAGCCTGTACTACTCATCTTTGACCACTAGATGGCAGCTAGTTAGCAATGTGAGTCACGTGAACACTCTCTTTGTTCTAACACATGTTAATTTGCCTGTTTCAAATTAACCAATGAACTTAGTGTTGAAGTTCCTGAACAACACCCTTGTGTCAAAGAACCAATCACTCTGCTTAAGTAACGCCCCTTTTTGTCTATGTCATAACTACTATATAAGTGTCTGTCTCTTTAATAAACGCTCTCTTGCTTGGGGGATGTGAAGTATTTTCCATGAAACCAACATGTGTTGTGGTATCACTGTGAAAGCAGTATGGCGCGCATACTAATTCTTCCAATCGATTTGGCACCACACAAAGAAGAAGGTTATCGCAAGAATGGCGATTACAAATGGCGCCCAAGCAACGTGGGGCTCATCAGCTTGAATATCATCAATTCAACCGTTAAAGAAGGACTTGAGCAAAACCATCAGACGAGGTCATACGCTGCAGCAAGGTAAGAAAGTTTTATTTCTTACATACAGCTCCTCTGAGTTTTTGCACAAGTATATTCTCAGTGTTGGATTAGGTGGTATTCGCTGGGTTCAAATTACAGCTGATCTGTCCTTTGGAACGAAAGAACCCTATGAATTCCTTCTTTGTGTGGCTATCCCTTTCATTTCTGATGTACTGGGCAGCAGAGCGGAAGCTTTAGTCAGCTGATAGTTGTATCCTGTGACGTAGAGTTGGAACCCAGCCACGCCCTGACGAGGGTGTTGGAGGTTTGTCATGAGTTGTGACCAGGGGTCCTCATGATAGGAGTATGGGATTAACACCATTTGCATTAATATCTGGCGTAAATGGAAGTTATTCAGATTTTGTATCCCCATAGAAGTAGGATTAATACTAATTTCATATTTAAGAAGAAATTAGAAGTTATTAAGACTGTGTGTCCCTACAAAGAGTCATCAGAGAATTGTGGGAGCGATAGTGGTAGTTATGGCTTGAACTGTGTGTTACTGTTATCTTCTTTGATTGAAGTACAGGGGCGATGCTATCAGTTAATTGCTTGAACTTAGTGTTACCACAGGAATGGGCAAATCTAGTGTCATAGGATATAATGGTGAGCTGTTAACGGCTGCTCAGCAAAAGGTAGAACAGAAATCCGGTGGCATCCCGGATATACTATTGTATAAAATTGTTTTCCGGTAGTATCCGGAAGTACATAGTATTGTGTAGGAGTTCCACCTAGAGGCTGTATATTGGAACTGCATAAGAAGGAAAGTGCATTAGATTAGGAACCAATATAGTTATAGCATAGCTTAGAGCTGAGAAATAGGTCAGCCTGGCTACAAGCTATGGGAGCACCAGTCAGCCCTTAAGAGCTGAGTACAGTCAGCCTTGTTAGAGGAGCTGAGAGAGAGAGCTGAATATTGTCAGCCTCTGCAGTGAGGGTGCATCACCCAAATTAGAGCTGAGTACAGTCAGCCTGGTTGAAGGTGTTTGTGTCAGACCCAATTAAGAGCTGAGTACAGTCAGCCTTTGTAGGGGAGCTGAAATAAAATGGGTAATTCTAATGTCACAGAGTGTAATGACCAGCTTTTGTCAGTTATGCAGTCGGTAGGGATGCCATCAGGAGGTAGAAATAAATGAAGGATTGTGGAAAGTGAATTGAAGGAAAAGAGAAGTTGGTTGGAAGGAGAAATATAGGCTGGTGCACGTTGAAATATGGTTTATGGAAGTGACTGATAGAAAATGGACAATATTTCTATTTCAAGATGGAGGATTTTGAATCCTGAGAGAACAAAGAAAAAAAACCATGCGGCACCCATCCCCCTTCTGTCTCAATTTCTGTTACAACCCCTTTTGTGTCTTCTGTAACTTGTAGTTCTACAAGAACCCCTCCTGTCCCCGTGGAATGTGCTCCAACAGGAACACCTCCCATCGTGTGTGGTGTTTATTCTTTTCCCCCTCTAGTGCTCATGGAGATAACCCCCCCCAGGAATTTAATCTCTTCCATATGGGGAGGGGGAGCTGGTAATGCATCTGCAGACACAAAAATTTAGTAACACATGTATTATCTGTAGTCTGCTAATAACTTTTCTAAATTGAATATCCCACTAATTAAAAATTTGGAAAAATTTGGCTACAGTGATTGCACCTATGATGCCAATTGGAAGTGTCCTTGGTCCCTAGTGAAATGTTTGTCATGATGAGTAGAATTCCCAATCAGAGGACTTACCTATGTTGTTCTGTAGGGAGTTAGCTAAAATATGGAAAGCGTTCACATGATGTTGGTGAGATTTGGAAGGTTTAGTCCAAGGTAAAGCTGGATGAATCCTAGAGAGATAAGAGTCAGGACAGGGGAGCTGATGGCTGTGGTGGGCTGATTCCACCCCCCCAGCCTTAGGCCAGTCTACTCAACAAACATTCCTTAGATAAGAGCAAGAGTGACTATGGAAAAGGGAGGGGGTGTGAGGAGGAGGCAAGAATTTGTAAGTGACTTAAGGTATAGAAATGTTCCTTTGTTGTTGCTGCAGATTGGTTATATATCTGACACAAAAGAGTAAAGATCAATTAATAACTTTTCTTTTTTCTCTTCCTAGAAGCTTATAAATGTGCAAGAGCCAAGACAATAGTTTATGTGCACACTGTGGTGTGCTTGTGTGTCTTTCCAATAACCATGTGTTGTAGGAGTGAAACAAACGAAGACAATGGTATTACTTGCCAGCAATTGATTCACTTAATGTATGTTTCTTTGTTACCCCCCCCAACAGGACGGTTTTCTGTGAGTGTATCTGTATTCAGGAAAGCTGTGTGGATGGGAGTCGACTCACTCAGTGGAATGTGAATGCATGCAGCTTGAAGTTGTAGTTGTGTTGAATGTGTTTGAAGGTGTGAAGACTGATGGATGCTCAGCAGAACTGTGTGTGAACTGTGTATGGAGTATAATGCGCATTGGGGATTTTTATTTTATTTTATTATTTTTATTTTCTTTCTTGGGATATTTTTTGGTACCAAATATTTTGATTGAGCTCTACATTTTTTCCAATGGGCCCTTTATGTGTTCATGTCTGTATTGTCTGATCTGTTTGTTTCAATGTTTGTGGTTACTTGTTACATGTTAACTGTACTCATAACATCAGAGATCTGTCCTCATGGACAGTTGAGACCAAACTAGTTAGAGGACACCCCCATGAAAAACAAGTCCTGTGTTGATTGATTGAATGAAAAAAAACAGTCCATTAATTTCCACATCCAGAAAAGCTGGGTACTTCTACAAAATGTGCAGAATACACAAAACAGCATTGAGTATCTAAAGGAGGGTGCAAAGAGTTGAATTGAACAAAAGGCCTAAAGCGGGTGTGGCAAAGCGGGTGTGGCTTCTCATCAGTACTCCCCACAAAAAGGGGGAAGGAAGATTTTGTGTGTACCTGCCCATTTCCTTGCCCATGGGAGGAGATGAATGTTTAGCCCCTCAAGTGCAACGCCCATAAGAAATAGGATATCCTGAGTTAAATGCTGTGTCCTATTATCTAAACAATTCTTAGGGACTGGCCCCATTGCCTCACAGCAAACATGTTCCATATTCACTCATGTGTAAGGGTTGTATTACATGTGTAGGAGTAGATGGTAATGTAGTTCCTACTCCGCCATCAAGGTGTAAGCTTTGAATCTGACTACTCTGCTTCTTCTGGAGGGAGGGAGTAGTAGTATGAGTCCTTCCTGATTTTTAAAAATTCACATGATTGTTTCCAATTAATAATCAAATTTTGAGTTTTTTGCAGATGGATCAGTTCAGACAGGATATGCTGTTCCTACCCAAATGTTGTCAAGTCAGAACCACTCCCTTCAGCAATGTCAGTGCAGGAGGCAGAGCTGAAGGCGCTCACTGAGGTTTGTAAGATGGCTGAGGGTAAGACTGCTAACATTCAGGTATGCCTTCAGTATCACTCATTATTATGGTCTAATCTGGTGGTGCAGAGATTTTGTTTGATCCATAGGTGAGCCCATCAATAATGAATGCTGAGTGTATGAAAGATGTTTGATGCCCTGATGCTACCTGAGGAGGTAAAGGCTAAACTATTACCTGAAGCCTATAGTAAGTGGAAGTCTGTGTGATACAGGATGGTTTTGGGCCAGTAGACTTCCAAAAGGTTTGAGTCTTTTCAGATACAGGCTACAGAGGCTGAAGAGAAAAACATCAAAGGAAAAAGGTAGAAGTGATGACTAAGAATGGACTCTGAAGGGTTGGTAAGAAATTCTTCCTTCAGAGGGCACTCTACCTAAAGAGGATGGATTTAGAACATGGGCAAATCAAGAGAGAAAAGGTGTGACTGGGTTCTGTGGTGGATGGCTCCTGGGTTTAACAATGCTGCCACTAGGTGAGTGCTGTAATAATGATGAGAGAACTATGGGAGTTCCAGGAAGGCATATGCTCAGGTCATCTTACTCATTTTAGAGACTACGGATTGACTACATTCAGTTAACAAAGGTAGAACAATGTGAATATGTCCTTGTCTGTATTGATCTCTTTCCAGGATATTCAGAGACCTGGCCTTTAGCAAAGGCTACAGCTAAGGATATTGGCTAAGGAGAGAATACCTACTCCTGGGCTCTTCTTCATCTAACTGGAAGATAGTTCTGAGTCCTTAGGAAGTACTCTTTGAGAATGTCCCTAGGTTAGATCTCTATTTCCACAATAGCTCCAGAAGCAGCATAGTAGTGTTTCAAAGTATGTTATCTGTCTCACAAACAAGTCCAAGTTTTAGTTTGTTTTCCAGATCCAGACTGCATAAGAGACAACTCAATCTTCACAACCAGGAGATTGGGTAATGGTGAAAGGAGAGGCGTATGGAAAGTCCGAGATTCACGGTTTGAGGATCTACATCAAGTCCTGTAAACCACCGAGATGGCTGTTCAATTGGAATGGATCCACGCGTAACATAGCAACCAAGTGCCAGGACTACAGGGGCCATAATGCTTTTATATGTCTTATTGTTTGGTTTATATGGTACAAGAGGTAAAAAACTTAGAGCAAATTCCAATGGTGTTTTATCAAGATGAGACAGGAACTGCCAAGTTTGACTTTTGTAGTGTAGTGGACAGAAGACAGATAGTACACTTAACTTTGGTCAGATAAGTACATCTGTGTGACAGGAACTGACCCAGTCTATGGTAATTGTGCAGTGTTTAGAGATGACCATACCAACTGTGGACATTGGAGATAAGCAGGACAGAACACTAGTCCTAAATATTGGGAAAGATAAACCAGTGGAAGCTGTGGATCTCCTAGAGTCAGTAAGCAACACAATATCTGGTCATGATTAAGATGGTTTCGTCATACATCCTTTGACTCTCAAGTATACATTGTTGCCATAGGAGTCCCTAGAAGAGTTTCTGACGAACGTTTAAAGCTAGAAGTCAAGTAGTTGTGGGATTTGAGTCATTCATTCCAATGATTAGTATTAATAATGAAATGTGGATTGAAATAACATTTCTATTATCATCAATAGAGATTTGTGAATTACACCGGTGACGCTGTGAAGGGAACAAATGATCTCTACTTCGGTGATGACTCTGCAGAACCAACTGGTCCTCGACAGCAGAAAAAGGAGGGGTCTACAAGATCTTTTGAAGTTCCTGATGTACCTACATTCCGAATAACACCTGATGGAAGTATCATCAAGGATCTGAAGAGACTGACAACTTTATCGAATGAACTGGCCAAAAATGAAAATTGTTTTTAAAATGTTTAATGTGTCCATGCCCACACCATGCATATGTACTGTGACTCTGTCAAAGATAAGATTACCACTGTATGAAGAAACCAATTCCATCCTGAAGTAAATAAAAACCTTGTTGATGGTTGCGGAGTAAATAGGACACGGTGAAGGCAAACCCAAAAGGGAGTTGGGGGGACCTGGTGAAGCAATAAGGAAAGTCCAGCTCTTCGCTGTTTAGGGCGTTGGGAGAGAACCTCACTTTGCCTGTTCACCTTGAGTCTATTTCCCGCAAAAAGGAGGGATTTGTGAGAGATAGGTTTTTATATATATTGTGTAAAGCCTGTACTACTCATCTTTGACCACTAGATGGCAGCTAGTTAGCTATGTGAGTCACGTGAACACTCTCTTTGTTCTAACACATGTTAATTTGCCTGTTTCAAATTAACCAATGAACTTAGTGTTGAAGTTCCTGAACAACACCCTTGTGTCAAAGAACCAATCACTCTGCTTAAGTAACGCCCCTTTTTGTCTATGTCATAACTACTATATAAGTGTCTGTCTCTTTAATAAACGCTCTCTTGCTTGGGGGATGTGAAGTATTTTCCATGAAACCAACATGTGTTGTGGTATCACTGTGAAAGCAGTATGGCGCGCATACTAATTCTTCCAATCGATTTGGCACCACACAAAGAAGAAGGTTATCGCAAGAATGGCGATTACACCAGTGGCCGCGCCATACTTCTCCGTACCGACCCTTGCCGACACATTCTGCAAGGGTGATCTGGCTGGCCACTGTTCTCTGCACCAGGAAAGGAAGCCCAGACCCACTGCCAGATGTGCACGTGTGATCCAACAGATCCGCAAGTGTACTGTTCCCCACTTTGGACACGATCAGCCCGTCTACAGTCCCATACTCCGTATCTTGTGTACTCAACCGCTCCATGTGCCGCTGCTGAATTTTCCGGAAGACCAGGAGGGCCACAACTGAAAGCACAATTAGTATGACTACTGGAGCCAGGATAAATATTGCCAGGGTTTCCACACTGTAATTTAAGGACTCGACGGTGCCCGACTTACTTTGTAAGTGCACTGTAATGTTCATGTTGCAGAGGTCTCCCTGACAGCAGTCCACGGCCTGGTCGGCAGAAGGAGGGGTCTTGCAGGTCATTCTGCTTTGCTCGTAGACTTGGAAGCAGCCTTTCTGAGAAACCAAGAGACCATCGTTCATAATGAGGGAGGCGAAGCATTGCTGTCCATAACAGCGGTCTCTGCTGCCGCAGGAAATCCCCTCGCACACGCATTTATATTGGACGGAATTCCCTTTAACCTCCTCATCTTCCATACTAGAAGATGAAAAGGCGACCATTATGAGTATGGGAATAATTACATCACCATCCACCATTGTACAGCCCTTTTGTTAATACAGTGTTGCCTTCCTGGTGTTGACGCTGCTTGTGAAGTCTTGTAGAAGTAGAAGTCTTCTCTGGAAGCTGAGGAAGTCACTGACCACAGAAGGTAGGAACCAGTTTATATGATGGGAGGTAAGTTAAAACCAAGGGTCAATGAGCTCCCTGATTGGCTGGGAGTCAATATGCAAGTTTTGTGTACATGACATCATCAGGCACTGAGTGGATTTGCATTTCAATGGCGTTCCTACAAGTGTATAGACTTCATCCTAGACATAGCCCATTCCTGGACAAACCCTTCATTATCATACATTCAAATTAAAACATCACTTCATTCAATCACTGCTGGAAGACAAACTAAGCCTCTCCCCCCACCCCAGGTAAGTATCAGTCCACCGACACCCGAAATCTAGATGACCTGTAAGGACTGAGCTGCTGAAGCTCACTGCTCACAGATACTGGTGGATTATAGAGTTTATTAATATAACGTGTCTCCATAGACACAATGAACTCATAGCAAGGAGAACAATTTATACAGGTTCAGACTACATATAAAACAGGAAGCAGACTATAACATAATGGATAAAACTATTTTACACTCAATAATAGTATAAATAACCATAAATAGGAGAAATGTTCAAAATAAGCAAATAACACAATAAAAAGTAGAAAATATATATGTTGGAGCAGACAACATATAAAAATCGATGTCCCAGATAAGAAGATCTATAATATTTTACTACCTCAGCTGTTGGATGGTCTCATTGAGCTCCACCAGCATTAGTGTCTGTAGTCAGAAGGTCCAATAAGCCGCCCTATTGAGGAGCCTGGAGAAGCGGTTCCTCGTGGCCTCAGAAATCTGTTCCAGGATTATTAGTCTCAATGAGGTGGACACTGGAGACACTGGGATGGAGTCTGCCTGCATTGAGTCCACTTTATATCAGACCGCTGTGGTTACCTTCAGTCCTTCCCTTGGAGGGTCCATGTGCTTCTTGGCTGTGTGAGCCTCATCACCTCCTTGCTGTTCTAGGTCTCTAGTGCATGCGTACTTCACCATGGAGAGCAGTGTTTTTTTAATTTCTCTCTTGCACTAAGGGCTCATGCACACAAACGTGTTTTCTTTCCGTGTCCGTTCAGTTGTTTTTTTCGTGGACCGTATGTGGATCAATTCATTTCAATGGGTCCTCAAAAAAAAAAGTAAGTCACTCCATGTGCATTCTGTTTCCATATGTCTGTATTTCTGTTCCGACAAGAAATAAAACATGTCCTATTATTGTTCACATTACGGACAAGGTTAGGACTGCTCTATTAGGGGACAGCTGTTCCGTTCCACAAAATATGGAATGCACACGGACCAGAGGCGTAGCTAAAGGTTCAGCACAGGGGGGGCGAAACATACTTGAATGGGCCCCCCACTTATTGGCTTCCCAAACGCACGTTTCCAACTTCACAGACACATACTACTAGTTGTGGTTATAATATTGTATTAGAAAGATGACTGTATAAACTGCTAGATCATCTATGCTGTTAAGTACAGTACAATAGACTTTCTACATACCCTACTCTAAATACTCTACCACATAATGCAGTAAAATATAGGAGTAATAGGAGTAAAAAACAAGGGGATTCCTATGTTCAAGGAAACCTGTCCCCAGTTTTTACATCACTAAACTAACAGTCCCCTGCCCCCATCAGACCTCAGATCAGCGTATTGTGCCCCCATCAGACCTCAGATCAGCGTATTGTGCCCCCATCAGACCCCAAATCAGCAGAATGTACCCCCGTCAGACCTCAGATCAGCAGAATGTACCCCCATCAGACCTCAGATCAGCTTAATGTGCCCCCATCAGACCTCAGATCAGCGTATTGTGCCCCCATCAGACCTCAGATCAGCAGAATGTGCCCCATCAGACCTCAGATCATCAGAATGTGCCCCCATCAGACCTCAGATCAGCAGCATGTACCCCCATCAGACCTCAGATCAGCTTAATGTGCCCCCATCAGACCTCAGATCAGCTTAATGTGCCCCCATCAGACCTCAGATCAACAGAATCTGCCCCCCATCAGACCTCAGATCATCAGAAGGTGCCCCCATCAGACCTCAGATCAGCGTATGTGCCCCCATCAGACCCTCAGATCAGCGTATTGTGCCCCCATCAGACCCCAGATCAGCAGAATGTGCCCCCATCAGACCTCAGATCATCAGAATGTGCCCCCATCAGACCTCAGATCATCAGAATGTGCCCCCATCAGACCTCAGATCATCAGAATGTGCCCCATCAGACCTCAGATCAGCAAAATGTGCCCGCATCAGACCTCAGATGAGCAGAATGTGCCCGCATCAGACCTCAGATCAACAGAATGTGCCCCCATCAGACCTCAGATCAGCTTAATGTGCCCCCATCAGACCTCAGATCAGCTTAATGTGCCCCCATCAGACCTCAGATCAGCGTATTGTGCCCCATCAGACTTCAGATCAGCAGAATGTGCCCCATCAGACCTCAGATCATCAGAATGTGCCCCCATCAGACCTCAGATCATCAGAATGTGCCCCATCAGACCTCAGATCAGCTTAATGTGCCTCCATCAGACTCAGATCAGCAGAATGTGCCCCCATCAGACCTCAGATCAGCAGAATGTGCCTCCATCAGACCTCAGATCAGCAGAATGTGCCCCCATCAGACCTCAGATCAGCAGAATGTGCCCCCATCAGACCTCAGATCAGCGTTCCCATATGTGCCCCCCATCAGACCTCAGATCATCAGAATGTGCCCCCATCAGACCTCAGATCATCAGAATGTGCCATCCATCAGACCTCAGATCAGCTTAATGTGCCGCTCCATCAGACCTCAGATCAGCAGAATGTGCCCCCATCAGACCTCAGATCAGCAGAATGTGCCTCCATCAGACTCAGATCAGCAGAATGTGCCCCCATCAGACCTCAGATCAGCAGAATGTGCACCCATCAGACCACAGATCAGCAGAATGTACCCCATCAGACTCAGATCAGCTTATGTGCCCCCATCAGACCTCAGATCATCAGAATGTGGCCCCCATCAGACCTAGATCAACAGAATCTGCCCCCATCAGACCTCAGATCATCAGAAGGTGCCCCCATTAGACCTCAGATCAGCGTATTTGCCCCCATCAGACCCCAGAATCACAGCAGAATGTGCCCCCAATCAGACCTCAATCATCAGCTAATGTGCTCCATCAGCACCTTCAGCATCATCAGAATGTGCCCCCATCAGACCTCAGATCAGCTATTAATGTGCTCCATCAGACCTCAGATCAGCAGACCAAATGTGCCCCCAATCAGACCTCCAGATGAGCAGATGTGCCCCAGCATCAGACCTCAGATCAACAGAATGTGCCTCCATCAAACCCTCAGATCAGCAGAATGTGCCCCCATACAGACCTCTAGATCAGCTTAATGTGCCCCCATCAGACCTCAGATCAGCAGAATGTGCCC
>ONZH01013193.1:0-21939 GCA_900303285.1 Rhinella marina | reverse complement strand
ATCAGTCAGGCCGTTGCCCCTGGTTACGACCACCGTGGCCATGTAGTAGTTGGGTGGTCGGCTTGCTCCTTTTCAAACCCGCTCTGAGGTAACAGCTGCATTGTGTAGCGCACATTACATGAGCATGCAGAGACACATCTTAGGGTTGTAGCATTTTTGTCTGCGCTTCCAAAAAGCACAGAAACGGATCCTGTTCCAAGATCAATTCATCTCTATGGAGCAGGATCCGTTTATAAAGTCTGCACTTTGGACGGATCCTGACCATTGCGTTTTGGACTGGTACATCCAAAACACAGATGTGAAAGTACCCTAAGATGAGTCTTCGCATGTTCATGTAATGTGCGTTCACAATACAACAGTTACCTCAGAGCGGGTTTGAACAGGAGCAAGCCGACCACCACTACTACATGGCCGCAGTGGTCGTAACCAGGGGCAACGGCCTGACTGATGTGTGTGGGACAATGGATATACAAATAGGGAAATCTTGTAAACGGTACATTTTATATAAATACATTCTATTAGTAATAATATTGGTATGGCTATATCTAACTATACAAACTACATGTGTGAGATGGGAATACCCCTTTAACCCTCATTCGCACGTCAGTGTTTCTCGGACGTGTGCTGTACATATTCTCCCCAGACAGCACACGTCCCCATTCATTTTAATGTTTGTATTCACACTTCAGCGTTTTAAGACGGCTCATGGTTCAGTGATTTTAGCACGGATACATGCTGTATTTTGTCCGTGTTCACGGATCCATCATGTCCATTATAGCCTATGGGCCCGTGAAAACCATTAGGAAGAGAAGCTTTGAAAGTTATTTTTCAGCTGTTCAGTGTCAGTGAAACACGGATGACACACGGACAGCAAAAAACGGACCCACAGACCCAACACGGATCCTTCATGGCCAGCTTCACGGATTTGAGCACGGACATGTGAATGAGGCTCTAGTGTTCATGCACAAACCCAAATGATGGCACTGCACAAGTACCAAGCTATACAGAGCAGTAATACAGCCTCAGATGTCTATGGGCTCACACTGCCTCCACTCTCACAGCATCAGGGAGCCTTACATTGCTGTCAGTTCGGATCAGTAGACCAGCAGTCGGCCCAAGTCACTCCTGTCCTACCCTCATATAAAACCAGCCTTAGGCTTTATTCACACGACCGTATTTGTTTTGCGGTCCGCAAAAAAAAAAACGGATGCCCTTCCGTATGGCATCCGTTTTTCCTTTTTTTTTTGTGGATCCATTGTAACAATGCCTATCCTTGTCAGCAAAACGGACAAGAATAGGACATGTTCTATCTTTTTTGCGGAACGGAAATACGGACATACGGAAATGGAATGCACATGGAGTAACTTCCGTTTTTTTTGCGGACCCATTGTAATGAATGGTTCCGCATATGGTCCTAAAAAAAAAACGGAACGGACACGGAAACAAAATACGGTCATGTGAATAGGCCTCTTTCACACGAACGTTGTGTTTTGCGGTCTGCAAATTGCGGAGCCGCAAAAACAACGGATGGCGTCTGCATAAATTCCGTTTTTTGCGGAACGGAACAGCTGGCCCCTAATAGAACAGTACTATTCTTTTCCGTAATACGGACAAGAATAGGACATGCTCTATTTTTTTTTGCAGGGCTACGGAACGGAGCAACGGATGCGGACAGCAGACGGTGTGCTGTTCACATTTTTTGCGGGCCCATAGAAATGAATGGGTTCGCATTTTTCACATGATCGGAGCCCGCAAAAACAACGTTCGTGTGAAAGAGGCCTTAGGGAAAGCTTTGTCCTTCACAGGCCAAAAAAATTATTTTTTATTTTTATTTTTTTGGAACAAACGCCATTTGCAGTAGTTTGTAGTAAAAATACATTGATGGTAGACTGAGGCAAATCCTTCACTGTCTATAGTCCCGCTGTACGAACTTCAGCAGCCAAAGTGCAAACAAGGCTCTGTTCACATTGAGTAGATGTAAGGAGGTGATTACATCTGCGTCGGAGGCTCTGTCAAACAATATGGCACAAAACCGTGCCGCATGCCGTATTATTCTGTCCGGTAAAATGCTGGGTTTTCTAATGGAAACCAAATCTCATTATAAGTAAATGGGGTCTGTCGGGCATAACGGAGCAGAACAACAGAAATAAAGGCGCCTTACGTGTTGGTAGTATTCTCTGACGTATAACATTGTTAGGCCCCGTTCAGACGGCCGTATTTTTGCCGGTCCGCATTACTTTTACTATTTTTTGAGCTTGAAAGTCTCCGTCCAGCCCCGTTAGGGGCTCATGCACACAACAGTCACCGTTTTTGCAGTCTGCAAAACACGGATATGGCCGCGTTCTGCATTTCGCCCTTTACACAAACTGTCCTGTCCGTAAAACGAATAAGAATAGGAAATGTCCTACTTTTTTGTGCGGCCACGGAACAGACACAGATGTGGACCTATTAAAGTGAATGGGTCCACATCTGACCCACAAAAACGCAGATCGGACCAAAAATATGTTTGTGTGCATGAGCCCTAACTATAATAGGGACCGGCAGAGATCTTGGCATACTGCCAGGCTACGGCCGGATCTTCACCGGACCCCATTATAGTTAATAGGGCTGGATGGAAAGTTTCAAGCTTCCGGCAATGCTGGAATACAGGGGGATCTGGCAGGCTGTTCCCTAGCACTAGCATGAAGTTAGCCTAAGGCCTCTTTCACACGAGCGTCACGGATTAAGTTTGAATGCGTTCAGGGTGCGTTCCGGAAAATCCGCACGCATCTGCACCAATCCGCACGCAATCGCAGTAAGTTTTGACTGCGATTGCGTACATTCGTTCAGTTTTTTCCGCGCGGGTGCGAAGCGTTTTGATGCGTTTTTCACGCGCATGATAAAAAACTGAATGTTTACAAACAACATCTCTTAGCAACCATCAGTGAATCACGCAGACCCATTCACTTCAATGGGGCCAGGGCTGCGTGAAAAACGCAGAATATAGAACATGCTGCGATTTTCACACAACAGCGAACTGATGCGTGAAAAACATCGCTCGTGTGAAAAGACCCATTGAAATTAATGAGTCAGGATTCAGGGTGGGTGCAATGCGTTTGCATCACGCATTGCACCCGCGCGGAAAACTCGTCCGTGTGAAAGGGGCCTAAGGGTATGTTCTTAGCAGCGTGACGAAATACGGCTGAGAAACAGCCTGCGCAGTTTTCTGCATAGTCTGATAACAGCAAAAATCGTCGGACCCACAATGACTACAAAGGGATCCAACCACTTTTGGGCGTAAATGGCACTTTTGGCCAAATAAATAACGCTGCATGCAACGTTTTTTGTCCAGCCAGCATTAAGGGCTCATGCACAGGACCGTATGTATTTTGTGGTCCGCAAAAATACGGATGACGTCCATGTGCATTGCGTATTTTGCACACAATCCTATCCTTGTCCATGAAGCAGACAATATTAGGACATGTTCCATTTTTTTGCGGAACGGACATTCAGACATACGGAAACAGAATGCACATGGAACAACTTCCGTTTTTTTATGCAGACCCATCGAAATGAATGGTTCTGCATAAGGAACGCAAAAAAAAAAAAAAGAAAAACGGAACGGACGAGGAAAGAAAATACGTTTGTGTGCATGAGCTCTTATGCTGGAACAGGCTGCGGGATTTCTCAACGCTCATGTGAACTCAGCGTAAGCGTATGTTCACACGCCATTTTTTGGGCACGAGTTTCAGCACAGATTTGATGCCGAAAACGTCTCCATATCTGTGCCGACACTGCTTCCCATTGTCACGGATCCGTTATTTTGAGCGTCCAGCGCAGTTCATAGGTACAGAATCTGCACCGTTTCCATGTGAACGTACCACAAAGCCCGTATGCCGGCCAGACGAATGTCAGGGTAAATGAGCACCAACGGCTCACTGCACAATGTTAACATCCCTTTAGAAGTTCCCACAGTCAGACTGCTCAGCCCCCTATCCGTGTGTACATACGTGTGCACTATTTTAGGCACCGGATTGCCTCAGTAATTTTATGGATGTGCCACCCTCTCCGATGCCTCGCCATGTACATAAAGTGCTCACTTTACTAGGAGAAACACAAATGTCATTGACTACAATCACACAAAATACATATATCCAAATCTATTACAGCAACCAAAACTCCCTCCAGGACTCCAGACTAAAGCCCCAGACGTGGCCCCACGGGACGAGGGCACAGACAGAGGGCCACTTCACCCAAACAAGAAACTACTTCTGACACAGGCTGCCATTCACAGCCCGGGCTCAGCACACACAAAAAAGATGGAAGACAAGCCCTGCAGACAATGCAGCAGAGACCCAAAATATACACCGACTCTGCCACATCGTGCCCGGGCTGAGGGGGACAGGGTCTGCCGCCATAGCAGGGGGGGGGGGGAGCCAGAAACTACTTCATGAACTGTGACACAGGGGAGGCCGGGGAGCCCCTCACTGCTGGCTGCTAGGCATTAACCCCTTAGCTGCCGGAGGGGAGAGGTTGTGTTTACGCGAGAGGTGTGGGGGGGTCCAGCTCGGTGATCACAGCATGGGGGCTAGGTGCTCCAGGACATGGGGGATCTGAGGCTCGGCAGCCCCGTCTTTTACTTACTTGCAGTGTGCACAGGGCAGCCGTTCTCCGCTAGCCGCACGGTGAGGAGGAATGAAGGAGGGAGGGAGCTGCTCTGCTAGACTGCACGCCGAGAGGGAGGGAGGCGCCTGGATCGGGGGGCTGGCAGCAGGGACATGGTGGGGAAAACGAGGAGAGGAACTGACATACAAAGGGGGGATATCCTGTGCGAGGAAGCCGGGGTCAGGGGAGACACGGGAGGATGGAGGAGGGGGGCGGGTGGTATACAGGCCTCCGGGTACCGAGATGGCCACCGAGCCGGCTGCGGAGTATGGAGTGAATGTGGCGCAGTTGGTGGAGGGTCACCTGAGGTGGCTTTGGCGCCTCTGAGGATGGGGTGACTGCACTCTGAGGTTGTGTGAGGTGACATTAGCATATTTTGATGTGGCTCTTGTGCCTGGTATATGAGGTGGCTTTGCCACTTTTGAGTGATGTAAAGTGGCACTTTGTTGTTGGCATAAGGTGGCTTTGGCACTTTTAAGTTGACACAAATTGGCTTCAATGCTTTTGGTATAAAGTGGGTTTGATGCTTGTGAGATGGGGCGACTGCCATTTTTAAGGTTGTGTGAGGTAACTTTGGACAATATGAGGCGGCTCTTGCGCTTTTGAGTAGTTATGAGGTAGCCTTGGTGCTTTGAGATGGACTGAGGTGGTTTTAGCACTTTTGAGGTGGCACAAAAGTGGCTTTGGTGCTTTAGGTGTGTGTGTGAGGTGAATTTTGTGTTTTTTAGCAGCCAACTTAGTGGCTTTGCCCCATTTGGAGTGGCTTTGGTGCTTGTGAGATTGGACAACTGGCACTTTTGATGTTGTGTGAGGTAACTTTGGACTGTTTGAGGTGGCTATTGAGCTATTGAGTAGGTATGAGGTAGCCTTGGTGCTTTTGAGGTCGCCTAAGGTGACATGGGTGCCTTTGACATGAGGTGGCTTTGGTGCTTGTAGGGTACTTTTTCCTCACTTGGATCATTTGGGGAGAAGCTCTGCTGAGTCTGAGGCCACAATAAATGGCTTCATAGTACAATGACAGCCAAGAAAGGGCCACCCGTGGAGAATGACCCCCCAGGACAAGACTCCTGTGATTGGTAATGCATTCCCTGATTATGGAATTTGGAGTCAGACACAATTTGCACTTCTACAGGATGCCTTTGGTGCTTCTGGACGTCCATGTGGTGGCCTTGTCCTTCTTGAAGTCAAAGGGTGTATATTTGGCTCTTTTGAAGCTTCAGGGTGTGACTTCTGGAGTTGTGGTTAGCGGCTCTGTCACATCTGGTTTGCAGTAGCAGCCACATTGCCAAGAGCTCCTGGCTGAGCAGAACTGGTCATCTAGATATATAGATATCTGTGCCTGCTCATGATGGTGGTTGCATGTGAAGCGTCTGATTAACCGTAATAAAGATTGTGCGGAAAACCCCAAACCAGAAGTGGTCTGCATGCAGCATGCAAAGAAACGCCTTATGTCTCAACGTACAAAAAATGACAAGACTGTAAGAAATTAATAAGGAGACTTTGGCAGTCCTGGTGCTACAGCTTCCTCCAGTCACTCCTGCCTTCTTTCACACTCCAAAATCAGAATTTTATAGTGGTGCATCAGAAAGTGGAACAGTTGCTGATAGCTACCTATGCATTTTTGGCTTTCGTTAGACTTTAGTTTTGATAACTCTTATCCTGTAACTACTTGGTTTTCTATTAAATGAACCTTAAAGGGGTTCTGTACCTTTATCTTACCGATGATCTATCCTTTGGATAGATCATCAGCATTTGATTGGTGGTGGTCCGACAACTGGGACCCCCTCCGATCAGCTGTTTGAGAAGGCAGTGGCGCTCTCAGTAATACCACAACCTTCTCACTTTTTTCACAGTTAATATAAGGCACTTACTAATGTATTGTGATTGTTCATAAAGCCTCCTTTACTGGCTTGATTCATTGTTTGTTTCCATGTTTACAACCACCCTGCAATCCAGCAGTGGTGGTCGTGCTTGCACAATACAGGAAAAAGTGCCCGCCTCCCTGGTGGATGGGACCACAGGATGGTAGGGAGTCACCTGCGATTCTCTAGGGAGGCTGGTCACCATCACGGCCTTCTATTGGATACTGTTTTGATCTGCACGACGGGGAGATGCAACGGCCACTGTGCAGGGTTCCAGAGGGACATGGGTGCCGGGGACCAGATGAATATAGTCTATAGGCAGGGGCGGAATGGGACTGGAAAAAATACTAAAAGTGGCCCCCATTTTGTAGTCGGGTCCAAATTGATGTAAGGCAGGGCCCAGTGAGTACCATATTGTGGCACATTATACCTCCCCGACAGAAGCCAAATACCAACAGTCCATCACAAAATACTGCGGCCAAGCAGCACCAAAATACATCCCCAGAAACTTCCACTGGCCGGCTGTGAGGAGGTCCAGGAGGCCCCCTGGGCATTGGCCCACCAGGAAAATTTCCCTGTAAGGTCTATGGCCAATCCGCCCCTGTCTATAGGAGGTGCCCCAGGCATTGTTTGGGGGTGGGTATTTCTACTATTGGATAACCCCTGTAAAGGGACTGTATCATCAAGGATTGCCCCTGCCAATATGCCCTTTGAGGGTTTGGTTGTTTTTTTTTTTTTCACTGACTGGCATTTTTAGCTGCAGACTGTTTTTGAGCTGTCTGAACGTCTCATTATATTAGTGCTGGTCAAGCACTTTGAGTATTGTTAGAGAATTCTAAATCGTTTTAATCATCATATTTGTGTAATGGATTTATCCTTAAAATATTTGCTTTGCTGACCAACCTCTTACCTGAGCCAATGATAGCTTGCAAAAACAAATATCAGTGCGGCACGTCCTTTTAACCCCATCTTCTCAGAAGTTTGGGACATTTAGGTTATATGCTTCATGTGCCAGGTTCGTGCGCAAAACGGTTTTGGCCACTTGCAAATGCATCTTATAGGAAGGGCAAAAATCCATGTGGCTACAACGACAGCAAAAAAAACCCCCAAAAAAGTGGGCTGTAAAATCTGACACACAAAATGCGGCAAGTTTAGGTTTAAGTATAAACTTTGAGAGAAAGCACTTTACAGTAACAGAGACGTTTTTTATGAGGTCGGGGTGAGGAGAGTGTTTAAAGTTAGGGAAGAAGCTGCAAATGGGGTATCACAGTTATACGATTGGAAAAAGTTTTTTTTTTTCTTTTAATGAAGAGATGAACCCAAGTATAGCCAGCACATACAGTAATGTGCATTTACTTAATGTTATATACCTTTGTATAAACATGAATACATGTACTTGTATTGCTTTATACAATAATAAGTAAATGTTTAAAAGAAAAAAAATCTGACACACTCCATTTTCATGGCCATTTTGCATCAAGTGTGTGGCGTCCATTTACCTGCCATCTATCCGTTTTTTAACCCCTTGGCGACAAATGACATACTAGTACATCACCAGGGCGGGAAGTGACTTTCTCGCAAATTGACATAGTAGTGATGTCAATGAATATACGGCACCGGAGCTGTTCGTGTCCAAACAGTGCAGGGTCTGGCTGTGACTGACAGCCAGACCCCTGCTGTAAACAACAGGCCGGTGCAGGCGGATTAACCCCTTATATGCCATGATCAGCGCTGCCAGTGGAATATAAAAGGATCACTCGCTCTGCCACTTCATCATCCCCCCCCCCCGCACTGCAGTGGACAGGAGGCTGATGGCTCTAGGAGCAGGACTTGTTGGTGAATAACTTTGGGATTTGATTTTTCAATTTTTAAACAGGAATCCGAAGCCAGACTTCAATACGAGACTTCGGGTGATGACTTAATTTCCCTCGCGGAGCCCATACTTTTTGAAGGCTGCACCAAGACGATTCTTCGAAGCGAAGTTTTTCAAACGAAGTTTTAAGCAAATTGACTTCAGATCTTGGATCCAAAGGTCGATTCGCTCAACGCTAATGCAACCCTTGTAGTGCCATCACAGTATAACATAATGCCCCCCCCCCCCACTGTGCTCCCCTGACATCATTAGTGCCCCCTAGTATGATTAATGGCCTCCTTTAGTGATCCCAAGTAGAAATAATGCCCTCTTGTAGTGGGTCGCCAGAAAAAAATAAATAACCCCATCCAGGGGCATTCCTTCTTTGCTGGAGCATTAAAATGTATTGGCTCTGTGGAGCCAAAGTTCATTTCGCGTGAAGTCACGTGAGACTTCATTAATTCCTACTGTATTCATATCTACGTATTGAAAAACAATTTAGAATAGCAATCTGAACTGTCCTTTATGTTTATATTTTTATAATATGGGCGTTTTCGCATGCGGCGATACCCATGATGTGTATTTTTTTTAACTACTTTTATTTTTATTTTGGGAAAAAGGGGGGGGGGGGTTTGAACTTATGTTTTTTTTGTTGTTGTTTTTTTTTTTTTAACTTTAATTTTTTTACACTTTTTTATAGTTCCCAATAGGCAAACTATTACAAGCAATCATTCTGATTGCTTATATATCATAGACTCCAATGCACTAGTGTATGATGATTTTAATGCTTTCCTATTACACAGAAGGGCTCCATAGGAAAGTCTATGCAGCAGCCTCCTGTCATTGATTATGATAGGGGCTGCTGTATATCATACTCCAGTTCCCCCCCGATCCGCCACACAACGGGTGTGCCGGAGTAACACCCGGGAAGCGCGCGCTTCCGGTGTTTTAAGCCCTCGGATGCTGTGGTCAAGGAATTGACCGCAGCATCCGAAGGGTTAAATGTCCGCGATCGGCATTAACTAGAAAACAGCGATAGCAGCTAGAATCAAGCAACTGGTCTTGTTCTGAAAGACGACAGTTCCAGGCAACAGAGGAGAAATCCTGTTAGCAGGGTAACCGCCCTGTCTTTTTTACTGTTCACTTTCCAGCTGCATTTACAGCATCCCGATTCTCTATCAGTGATATATTCCTCTGTATGAAACATATTGGCTAGACTCATTCTGGGTATTTGGTCTGAAAGCTTGAATGTCTGCAAACAAGACCAGTTCATGTTTCTACCTTTAGGTGGTTAGAGGGCTCGGAGTGCCTACTTTATTCAAATATCAGGCCCGCCCAGTTGGCCTATCTGTCATCATCCTGTAGGATGCTCTTGGCCTGGCTCCTACTTGGAGCCCATACCTTTTTACTCGTTGGTTATCATTCTTTGGTCTCCCTTCTACCTCTTGACCCTATTATTACTCATCCTTTTATCACCAGTCTCTTAAAGTGGTATTCTTATCTCAGACATTGATGCACTATTGCTTGGATATGCTATGCTAGGAAAGCAGCCAAGCATGCATTGTCAACTGCTATCAGTGTTCTGAATCAGTCCCATTGCGGTGAATGAGAAGTGGTTGTGCATGCACAGTGTGCTCTCCATTTACCACTATGGGACTTCTGAAAATTGCTCGCTCAGCGATATTTGGAACTCCCATAGCAGTGAATTGGGAGCATGCCGCACATATGCTGTGTGTTCTCTTACACTTTGGGGGGCCCTGTTCTGGAGATAAAAGTGGGTCCCAGAGGTGGGACCTGCACTTATGTGACATCGATGACATATCCTAGCAGTACGCCATCAATGTGTCAGATGGGAATACCCCTTTAAAGTCTTGGATTCTATAAATTTCTCATGAAACCCTTACTATTCTATGTACACCACTGTCTAAACCAGGGATCAGCAACCTCCAGCACTCCTATTGTTCTGAAACTACAACTCCCAGAATGCTCCATTCACTTCTATGGGAGTTATAAGAACAGCCGAACATGTTGCATGCTGGGAGTTGTATTTCCCAGCAGCTGGAGTCCCGAAGGTTGCTGATTCATGGTCTAGACCCCTTGGATGAACTACTTTCTTGCTGACCAGCAGAACAGGTCATTGCTCTCCATACAAGTGTAAGCCTACTCTTTATAACCCTCCTGTGAAAGAACCCCCCCCCCCCCACCTGTTTGCCTTGCGCATGTCTAATGTAAGTGTCTTAAAATGTTGTTTGTGTCATTTAACACTGGTTGTGGTTCGTCCATGTACTTTTTTTTTTCTCTTTTTCTTTCATCTTAACACTCATTTATCTTGGTGGCCTTATCGAATTTTTGCTATTGTTCAGCAATATAATGTGACCATTGTTTTTGCTGATCATTTCTTGGTCTTTATGCTCTGATGGTCTTGCCTATTTTTCGTTTGTACAATGTTATGTTTGAACAAAACTGGAAAAAATACAAAAATCTGCATTAGAGATTATTATAAAAAAATATTTAAAAAAAAAAAGATTCACAAAGGATTAACCCCTTCCATACCTGCACCATATATATCGCCAATAGCAGGCCATGTTAGCAAAACGCCTAGGGGTGTTGTACCACTCCTTGCATTTCCGATCATTGCAATTGGCTGCTCAATGTATAAATCTCTCTCAATATATATAATCCACATAAATTAGCACCAGAGTTCTTGCCCACTGTGCCCATGATCACCAGACGAACATTCAGAATGTACAAATAGGCAAAGGACCACAGTATCACAGGCTCCAGCTGTTGCTCCAAACTGTTGTACTGCTGAAATGTCAGATTTCTGTGTGGTGGACATGACTGCCTGAATAGACCAGGGGTGGGAAACATTTTTACTGCCAAGAGTCATTTGGATATTTCTAACATCAAATATCACTACACCCCTTGGAAAAATTATTAAAGGGAGTCTTTCACCTGATCTCAGTGTCATAGACCGCTCAGATCAGGCTCTAGACCCCTTTACAACATGTTACCACCAGTACCGTTGGCTGAATTGTCCCCACGCCGTATATGCCAGATTGGTCCTATCTGTCAATCACCCCCCGCAAGTGCCCCGAACCTCGCTAAAGCCGGAAGGAGCCCAAGCCTCTGGCTATTACTAATGCAAACGCCACCCTTCTCCAGCATCCGTTCCGCCCAGTATTCTTATATTTCCTCTCCACCTCCTGTAACTAAATAGAATACTGGGCGGAACAGATGCTGGAGAAGGCGGCGTGGCGAGGTTCCGGGCACTTGCGGGGGTGATTGACAGATGGATTAAAAGTGTTTTTCTTGGCATATACGGCGTGGGACAACTTAGCCAGCGGTACTGTGGTAACATGGGTAAAGGGGTCTAGAGCCTGATCTGAGCGTTCTATGACACTCAGATCAGGTGAAAGACTCCCTTTAAGGGGTGTAGTGTAAAATAGGGTCACTTCTCGGGTGCTGTTTTTTATTTCAGATTAGAGTTCTGCAATTGTCAGCCATTACTGTGTAAATCACCAGAATTCTTAAATTCAAGACATTTTCAGGACTCTTCCTAGAGCTGGCCACCCAATCGCATACCTCCCAAGTGTCCCTCTGTTGGAGGGACAGTCCCTCTTTTTGACCCATGTCCCTCTGTCCCTCTTTGCTCCTTAAATGTCCCTCTTTTTGACCTGGAGAATTAATGCATAAATGTGCATTAATAAATTTACTAAATTGCTCCTTACTAAACTATCTGTATGGATTCTACCTGTATATTAGAGCAGAACTTCATTATTTGGTTCAATTTGGACCTTAAAATATCTATAATCTGATGATTTATGAGCTAATATTTAAATGGACATTGAATTGCAATAAAAAAAATTGCCGCACGGGCTCCAGTAGTTATGCTTTGGGCGGAGTTAGAGGCGTAGTCTAGTATGAAAAACACTGCCGTAATGTGCACTGCACTCATTGTCCCTCTTTGCAATTTTTAAAAGTTGGGAGGTATGCAATCGAACTAAGCAGGAGGAAAGGACCTTTGAAAGAGAGATGCCCAAGAACCCAGTAGTCACTCTGGCTGAGCGCCAAAGATCCTCTGTGCAGATAGGAGAAGGTCAAGCAACAATGCAAAACTCCACCAATCCGGGCTTTATGGTAGAGTGTCCAAAAAGCAGCCCTTCCTCAGTAAAAGACATATGGAAGGTGTTTTTTTTCAAAGCACCTAAAGGACTTACAGACTAAGAAACAAGATTCTCTGGCCTAATGTAACCAAAATGCAACTTTTTGGCCTCAATTCTAAGCATCATGTCTGAAGGAAACCAGGCATTGGACAATACCGTCCCTACAGTGAAGCATGGTGGTGGCACCATCATGCTGTTGGAGTGTTTTTCAGTGATTGTGACAGGGAAACTGGTCGAGAGAAAGCTGAATGGCGGCAAAGTCCAGAGATATTGTTAATGAAAACCAGATCCAGAGTGCTGTAGACATCAGACTATGTCAAAGGTTCACCTACCAACAAAACAATGACCCTAAGCACACAGTCAAGACAACACAGGAGTGTCTTAGGGACCAATTCTGTGAATGTCCTTGAGGGGCTCAGCTAGAGCCCTGACTTGAACCCAATCGAATATCTCTGGAGAGACCTGAAAATGGCACTCTACTGATAGTCCATCCACCCTGACAGTTTGAAAGCATCTAACAGTGAAAATTGGCAGAAAATCCTCAAATCCAGATGTGCAAACCTTGTGGTATCATACCCAAGAAGACTGGAGACCTGTAATCGCTGCAAAGGTGCTTCAACTAAGTCCTGAGTAAAGGGTCTGAATACTTATGTCAATACAAGATTTTTAGTTTTCCCTTTCTAATAAATTAGGCAAGATTTTGAACATTCTGTAGTAGTTACAGGAGGTAGGTGTTAACAGTGATAACACTGTGTATTGGTGTGGCATAGAGAGATAGCTGTCAGTCACTGATGACCCCTCCCTCCTGTACCTATAGCTCTTCACAGGAGGTTAGAGAAAGCAGAGGCTATAAATGTATAAATTACAGGTTTTATTGAATCTTTTCCCATAAATATATATATATATATATATATATATAGATATATTATTAAGGGATCAATTCCTCTCTCAAGGGGGTCACCATCACACACTTTCTTCATAACACAGGGATTTTCAAGTCCACACAACTTTATTTTCACACTTTTTGCTCCAGCAAGAAACAAATCCATCAAACAACAACCCCTGCCGGCTGGGCTCTGACTACACATAGTTCAGCTAACTCACCTAAATACATACGCCTGTTCACACACAGCTTTTTAAGTGCGGCTTCCTCAAGCCGTTCAATCCATTACCTCCTGGCTATGACTACAACCGTACCTTTGGGGGAGATGGTCCAACAGTCCTCCTGACTCTGACCGTGTGACCCTCTTCTCCTAGGGTCACTGGACCCCCCCAAACTTCCAAGCTACATTGAGCCTTGTGGCCCCTCAGCCCTCGTGGCTGAGACCAACACACACCAGAGCCTCCGCAGGCTCTAACCTCTCAGGCATCCTCAGGCCTTTCTCTCTCTGCCAGGGCTTCCTCAGGCTTGTGGCCCCCCATCCCTTCTGGCTGGGACCACACGGGGCCCCTCTCTCAGGGTCTGTTCCCCTGGGGGCCCTCTCTCTCTTTCTTACACACAGTGCAGGTTAACTTACCCTGCCTGATTAATCCAACTGGCCTCACTTAGGGCCAGGAAAAACTCTGTGACGGATTTAGGGTGTGCGGACTGGAAGACTCCCACTTCCAAACCTGTCTCCCAGTCCAAGAAATCCAGCCCCATGCAACATTAAACAAAAACCAGGATTTCAATTCTCACCTGGCTAAAACCAGTGAGACAACACACCCCACACATCACCTACAATATATATATATGCTGCTCAGTCTCCTCCCTACTCTATAACCTGCTGCTTTCAGATTGCAATTGCATATCGCAGTGACAGGTTCCTCTTAATCTAGGGGTAGCAGGAGTGTGTGAGGAAGACCAGTGTTACTTTACCACAATACCTCCCATAGGGTTCCCTAGCTGAAGAATGCTCCTGTGGGAGTTATTAAATATTAGGGTTAATTCTACCTGGACATAGGAAGTGGTGGTTGTGGCAACTATTAGTATTACCTAGGCCAGGGATCTCACTGGATTTTAACATCCCAGTTTCCTATGTGCTGCTCCGAGTGCCTCATAGAAAGAGGGGAGTGAAAGAGGAAGGAAATTGTGTGGGGTATGCTACATATCCTAATGCTGTACAGTTGGCTGCTACATTTGTATATCCCTGCAATCCTCCAAATCTCTCCTTGCTCCCCCGACGTCACAGAAGCAAGAGCGCCGTAATCTCGCCGCTATGCGCGAGTACGACGCTTGTCAGTTTCCGGCATAGTGTTCCTTCCCTGCGCTGGCATCAGAACTGTGCAATATGCAAGCTGGCACGTGCAAGATTATGCACTCTGTGGTGACGTCGGGGGGAGCAAAGAGGAGATTCGGAGGATGCAGGGTGGTGCTGGGCTCCTTCTGAGTGGGCACGGCTGGGCTCCAGTAACGTTGGTAACCGCCCCCCTGGGCTCCTTATAAGCCTCATTTGCATATGTATAATATCTTTAATATTTATTTTATTATTTTAAGTTTTTTATTTTTTTACTAAATAAAGGCACTCAGAGTTATAGGAAATGTATATGTTGAACGGACAGAATCCCTTAAAATCAATATCCCATAATTCATTGTACTCCCCATGCTACCTCCATGGCCAGTTCAAGGATCTACTGCATCTGTATGAATACACAAGTCTCACACAACACATACACTCACATATCCCCTAAGATCTAATAATTAGCCACTTTGAGGGCTGTGCTAATTGGCATTTAGCTAGGTAGCAAAACCGTACCACCATGCACACGCCCCCCACAGATCCACTAATTGCAAAAGGTTATACTAGAACATCCCAATGCCGTAGGACAATTGTCAGCAGAGAAACCATTCCCTCCCGGCAATCGTCAGAATAGCTAGTGGAGGACAAGCGTTATTACATGCAACGATGTCCCTCCATGGCATTGCATCGCTATGTGCATGATCGCTCGTCCCATGCGGGGGCAGCGGCATCCTGGCGGCAGACGGCTATTACACAGCACGATCTGCCGAGAGAGTGTGTGCATGGTGAATGATCTGCTGCTTAGCTAGACGCCAATTAGCACAGACCTCGAAATGGCTGATTATTAGAACTTGTAAGTGAGTATAAACATTGTGTGTGAAACTTGTATACTCAGATAGACATAGTATATAAAGAAATCCCCTCGAAGTGGCTGACTGGGACTACCAGGACATTAGGAATATATGGGGAGTACATGAATTACAGGATACTGACCTAACCGCAAACACTGTTATCTGTTCCCTAGAGTGATATATACCATAAGCCTGCATCAGCAAGATGACATAATGGTAACAGCCAACTGTATAGTACTAGGACACATATAGCATACTCCGCATTCTTAACTTCCTCTCTCTGGCCCATATCCCCCCCCCCTTTTCTATCAGGTACCAGGGCAGCACACATAAGGAACTGGGATGTTAAATCCAGGGAGATCCCTGGACTTGATTTCAATCACTCTTGCCCAGGAGCACCATCATTAGCCTGTGTTAAGTACTTACACTAGGGGATCTGTGAGTGTGTGCATGGAGTATGATTTGCTTATCTTAGGGGATATATACATGTATACATTGTGTGACACTTACATATTCATACAGACACAGTATAGCCTGAAGTGGCTTAGAGTTCCAGAGCATTTAAGGGTTTGTCTCATGATGGACAATGGGGGCATATCTCTAGGATTTGCGCCCATTGTCTTATAGGTGCGGGTTCCGCACCTATATCCAGAACGGAACCCCGAAAGTGGAAGAAGGCGCACTGTGCATGCGCATCCACCCTCCATTAATTTTCTATGGGGCTGGAGAAAATAGCAGAGCACTGGCTCGTTTTATTTCTGTCGGCTCCATAGAAATGAATGGGAGCGGTGGCCGCACAAGCTTTTCTATGGGGAGCCGGCTTGGTGGTGGTGGCCGGACCGGAGTCCTCCCAGCCACCACCACCTTGCGGAGCTCCATTCTGGATATAGGTGCGGGTCCCATATAAGACAATGAGGGCATATCCTAGCAAATATGTCCCCATTGTCCATCATCATGAGTCAACCCCTTTAAAAAGTGCAGCATGGGGAGTGCATGAATTACAGGATATATTGATTTAAAGGCAAATGCTACTAATTTGAATAAGAGGACTTGATATTTGTCCCCCGATAATGATATATATACCATTAGCATGCATTTAAGTAGGAATATAACAAATGTAGCAGCCAACTCTATCGCATTAGGATATATAGCATACTTCACAGAATTTCCTTCCTGTCTATGTATCTCCCCCCTCCTCCGCTTTCTATGAGCACCAGCACCTGGGCAGCAACATCAGGCCTAGGTAATCTTCTTAATAGCCCCACAACACCATTGCTATCCCCAGGTGGAATTAACCCCATTAGCACACTTCAGCTAGGGAACCTTAGGTATCAGCCATATAATTGCTAACAACCATTCGTAAGAACGCTAGTTAGCGATTATCCGACAATTGCCTGATGAACGAGCGAAACACTTGTTCTTCGAGTAATTGCATCTTTCATGCGGTCACCTAAATCATCATTTGCCAGCAGCAGATCGTGTTGTCTAAACAACCTCTGCTGCCAGCAAACAATGATTCTATACGGGGGAGAGCAATGACATTAGTGATGGCTCCTCCCCATACTGTGGAGGAGATCACTGCATGTAAATGCTGTGGTTTCCTTCACTGATGAGCAGATGGTTGCCGGGAAGGAACGGTTTTTTCCTTCACAACAATCGTCTGCTAGATTGTGCAGTGTAAAGGGACCTTAAAGGGAACCTGTCATCTCCGAAAAAACCCCCTGAACTAGAGTAACAGAAGTATAGTGTAAGTGATGCTGAATCCGAATATGTAAGTTTTATCTTCATACTCACTTCCATTCCGACGCATTCCGACGCTGTGCTCCCACAAACCTGCAGTAGTAAAATACACTTCTTTGAGTCCTCTCCATTATGTGAGTGAGCACTGGAGTCCACTGAGTGCATTTTACAGTAGGTTTGTGGGAGCACAACATCAGAATGGAAGTGAGTATGAAAGATAAAAATTACATAACCAGACTCGACGTCACTTACACTATACACTGCTTACTCTAGTTTGGAGGGTGTTTCAGAGCTGACAGATTCCCTTTAAGGCTAGGTTCACATCTGCGTTCAGTGGCGGACTGGGAACTTAAAGTGCCCCTGGAAAAAATACTAAAAGTGGCACAGTTTTGTAGTTGGGTCCAAATTAATGGAAGGCAGGGCCAGCAATACCATATTGTGGCACATTATAAACCGCCCCAACAGAGCCAAATACCACTATCCATCACAAAATACTGCCAGCGCCACAAAATACATCCCCAAAAACTTCCACTGGTCTACTGTGAGGAGGGCCCCCTGGGCATCAGCCCGCCGGAAAAATTTCCCTGTAAGGTCTATGGCCAATCTGCCCCTGTCTGCGTCCTTAATTCCATCGGGGAACAGACTGCTAGAATTCACTATATCCAGCGTACATGCCAGCCCTTGGCCGGACAAAATATGTTACATGCAGAAAACACTGCTCGATCTTATTACAGTGAATGGGGATCCAGCTGTGCCAGATATGGTAAACTCCGGCAGTCTGTTACTCCTTCTAAACAGACTTGCCAGAAACAAAACCGCAGATGTGATCCCAGCCTAAGGCAGTGTGAAGTAAGGCTGGCCTTCCTCACACACTCCTTGCTACCAGGATTAATAATTTAATCCCCTATTGGTTAGTTTCCAGAAGTTCACGTTTTTTAAATAATTTTAATTCTATTTTATGAAGTATTTTATTATTAAATGTTTAAGTTTTAGGGAAATAGGGTGACAAGCTGACAAAAGAATTTTGTTTGAAGTAACCTCTAATAAGCTTCAGGCCTAGTGGCCTATAAGAGTGATTTATAGCAGTGCAGGAGCTATTGGCTTCCATGCCCCACTGCAATATTCAACTGTATTTCCCTCCTCAGATACAGTTGAATTTGTGCAGCGAACAATTTTCGGGGCTCTGGTTAAAAACAACCAGGCGTCCTGGCCCTGGATATTTTGGCCTAGTGGATGGCCTTGTTGACTGATGTGTATTGCTTACCTTTACATATCGGCTGATCATTTTTATTTCCCAGCTTCCCCTTATATGGTTATTCAGTAGAAGTTTAGGGATAAGCGGCTGCCAGACACTTCTGTTGCTCCTTACACTTTGGGGAACCGAAGCTTATATTCCCCTGAAGAAAGGTCTGTCTTCATACACTTGGCATCTGCAGGGCCATGTTTTTTTCTTTCCACCAAAGATGAAACAAGCAGACAATGAAGTAAACAATAGCACTGTTGATGTCCATGTTTGAACAGGAAGCTTCCTTTTAGTTTCAAATATATTTATTGAATAAAAGATATATTTGATAAGAGAGAGAATGTATAAAGTCAGGGTCGTACCTCCATCAGCTGTTTCGAGCAACTGCCAGTGCTGGAACTATACAGTGGATGGAGGACTCCTGTGCCAGGTTACTGGCAGCTTATGTCACATTCACTGTGAACAGGAGTTGAGCTGCACTACCCTGGCACAGCTTGTGCTTCAGGTTATGTGGCAGCCCAAAATAACTGATAAGTGAGGTTGCAGGGTATCATACCCCATTGGTTTGATTTTAAGAACCTAGCCTAAGGATAGGCCTATCAGGTATCTAAGTCCTGGAAAACCACTTTAAGATGACTTCACTATGATTAATGATATTGGGAAATTACAATTTTACAGGCAGTGGCTTTTGAATTGCAGATTCCAACAATTTTTCCTCATTGATGTTCTTGTTTATTGAACACTTTAGGATTGATGAGTGTCAGTGGCTGAATGTTGTGTTTAAAAGGCAAAGCTAACACAGAAGTAATAGAAAAATAACACAGGATGGTAAAACACAGTGTCCAGTGTCATGGCCTGATAATTAAGTAGCAAAGTCCTAACATTCCTGTTGACAGCCATCACTTTCTTCAAGTTTTCCACACTGGTACAATGCCAAAGGCGTCTTCTTATCTTTAAAAATTGTGTGCAAATAGTTTACATGCAATAAGATTACTCACTTACTAATGTCTGTCACATAACCAAGTTACTAGTGTTGTACGAATGGTTATCTCACCATCCCTATAGTATGGGAAGTCATAGATAACATGTTCTACCATTCCCCCTCCTTGTCTCTGGATGGATTGTGTTTCTCATACAGGGCAGCTGAATATGCCTTATACCTTGCACCAGAGTGGAATGAAGGCAGTTAATCATGGGAACTGTAGTCTTTTACATAGTATTCTCACCCACATCAAGCCATGAGAACCTCAGAACCTTTCAACTATGGGGGTATCACCTGGTGAGCATTCAAACACTATAAAGGTATGCAGTCTATATCTATTTGGGAGTGTACTGAAGTGGGATCATATGTTCTATTTATGATTTAAAATTGTAGATTGGCGACATGTCCTATATAGATGGGTGTGAGCTGTGCAAAACATAGAAGCCATAAATCTCCTCAAGTAACTCCTACAGATTTCCTCTGCATGAAATGGCGGCTGCTCATCAGTTTCAGATGGATAGAAGCAACAAAGGTGAAGTAACTACAGTAATATAGAGTCCACAGGTGGACAGTAATACAGCTGTTTGGACCCAGTGTTGTAGATAGAAGTTGCAAAGTTACCAATTTCAGTAGTCGAGCGCTAATGGTTCCATAGTCCATCTACATAATAATAGACATTAGCGGAGCAATTATTTTTCTGTAAATACACAATCATGTAGCGAACAGTACCTTAGAGTACGTTCACATATGTGGTAGAGGATCTAGCACTCTGTTCTATGCCGGATTTCGGCAATGCCCAATTCTACAGTTGACTATAATGGGGTCCGGCAATGAACCTGCCAATTTCTGGCATAAATGTTCGAACAGACAAACACTGCTGCATGCAGTAACAATGCCCTTCTATAAGGCAACCTGTTAAAGCCCCAGTAGTAATAAAGCCAATCTATAAGGCACACCCATAGAGCCAACAGTAGTAATAAACCCCCTATAGTGGTCCCAGTATTTATAAAGCCCTGATGCAGTGCCTCCAAAGTTAAAAATGACCCCCCTGTAATGCAAGCACCCCTGTATTACAATTCCCCCCCTGTAGTGGCCATATGTATAAATGCAACCTAACTGCCCCCACCCCCCATGTATAATGTCCTTTGTAGTGCTCTGGTCTGTATTATTTATATCTCCCTGTACTGCCTCCTGTATTATAATTCCCCCTGTATTATAATGCCCATTGCGGTGTTCTGGTTTGTATTATGATGTTCCCACCATAGTGCCCCAATGTAGTATAAATGCCCCTGTAGTGGTAGTATGTATAATGCTCTCAACTCCCTGTAGTCTCCCTGTAGTGAAATGCCCCCCTGTAGTGCTAGTAATGTAAAAAATGCTCTCCCCTCCCTGTAGTGCCCCGTATTATAAACACCCTCTGTAATGCTCCCTGTAGTCCTAGCATGTATAATGCTCTCACCCTCCCCCCTGTAGTATAATGCCCCCTGTAGCGGTAGTATTTATAATGCTCCCCCATAGTGCTGTGAAGATACGAAATGTGCAGCACCTGAAACTAAGGATACTGGAAGCCTGTGCTTGCATTTCTTCTGCGGTGTTGCTATCAGTGTGTGAAGAGTGGGAGAAGAGGGTTGCATTGACAATCCAACACAATAGGCAGCACTTTGAACACATTTTTATAAGTGGTCAGAAACTTGTAAAATAACTCATGAAAGAATAAAGTTACGTTAAAACCAAGCAAACCATTGTTTTTTCTTTTTTCTTGTGAAATTCTCATACATCTGATTGTCACATGACCCTCTTCCCATTGAAAAAAACTAAAGTTGGATCCAAAATGGCCGACTTCAAAATGGCCACCATGGTCATACTAATGTGCCACAAACAGGAAGTTAATATCACCAACCATTCCCATTGTATTTAGGTGTATCCATATAAATGGTCCACCCTGTATATATAATGCTCTCATCCTTTAGTATTCTTCACCACCACCTTCCCACCTATGACTTGAGCTGCCACATTCCAGAGCTGGTGGTCACAGGCTGCATGATGACCTGGTCACCAATTCCTATGTCATTGCGACCTCCTGCACTGTTCTACTACCTCATAGGTACCTAGCTGCCTGAGTCCTATAAGGCTGAATGACGAAGATGACAGCCATAGGCTCCATGCCCTGCCATAAACCCTCAGAGGATCAACAGTAGCGTCTGTATAATATATACTGTACACATGATATCTGTCATTCTGTTCCTGACTGTAATAAGCAGATAACTACAGTAAACTGATTTACACAGACAAGTAGTGGTGCTTATCAGTAGGCTCAATGGCCAGTGTGAAAACTGTAATTTTTTTAGGATTTAAAAAAAAAATAATAATGACATGGAAA
>ONZH01013192.1:0-20953 GCA_900303285.1 Rhinella marina | reverse complement strand
CCCCACCACTGTCCCTGCCTACTTGCCTCACCCTAGGCTAAAGGTCCTAGGGGGACAACTGGACGACAAATCCCTACTCTGTAAAAGTGAGGGATTGGGAGCAACAGAAGACAAACACAGGCACGAACAAACACAATACGAATAGTCAGCAAGCAAAGTCAAACCGGGAGCGTACGTCAGGAGCCGAGGGAAAAAGAAGAATCGAGGTCGAGGTCACAAGCAATAGGTCTGGATACACGGTAAGGTCACAAGTCAAATAACGCACAGCACTGCAAAGAAAGGAACTTCAATAACAGGCAACTTGCACTGGCAGTTGCCATCTTTAAATAGCCCGTCCCTAGGTCATGTGACGTGGCCAGCGTCACATGACCTGTGATGCAAACAAGGGAATCGACCCATACTCAAAACAAATAATAATTAGCCATGTGGTGTGGTCAGCACCACATGGCTCCAAATAACAAAACATAAACAATAGCCATGTGGTGTGATCAGCACCACATGGCTGAGTAAATGCTCTTTAGGTAAAGCGCTGGCTGCCAGGCCAGTGCTTCTCTCACTGCTTGTTACAGTACCCCCCCTCTTCACGAGGGGCCACCAGACCCTTACCGCAGGGAACCGGTTTCTCAGGATGCCACCGATGGAAAGCTCTAATGAGCCTAATTGGCATGAATCTTGGTCAACGGCACCCAGCTTCTATCCTCTGGTCCGAATCCCATCCAGTGTACCAAATATTGGAATGAGTTAAGGACCTTTCTGACATCCACAATATCAGAAATCTTATGCTGAGTCTGCCCCTCCACCTTTACCGGAGGCAGAGGATGTTCCTCAGGCAGTACCGGAGCAATAAACCTCTTAAGCAAGGATTTGTGGAAAACATTGTAAATGTGGAAGGACTCAGGCAGGCGCAACTTAAAGGATACTGGATTAATAACTTTAACAATCTCATACGGCCCTATAAAACGAGGTGCAAACTTATGGGAAGATACCTTTATACGTAGATTTTTAGTGGACAACCACACCTTGTCCGTAACCTTGAATTAGACCCCTTGAGAACGTCTCCTGTCCGCCTTAACTTTCTGAACCTCTTGGGCTCTCTCTAGGTTCGTTCAAACCCGAGCCCAAACTGTGCAGTTCCTTAAATACCCCCTTAATCTCCGGTACAGTGGAATGCGATGGGGAGAATGAACCAAAACGAGGATGAAAACCCATATTGCAATAGAAAGGAGAAACCCCAGAGGAGGAGTTAACACGGTTATTCAATGCAAATTCGGCCAAAGATAAAAATTTGACCCATAGATGCTGATTCTCAGCAACATAACATCTCAAGAACTGCTCAACGGATTGGTTAACCCGCTCAGTTTGCCCGTTACTCTCAGGATGGAAGGCCGACGAGAAAGACAGAGAAGTACCTATCTTCTGACAGAAGGCCTTCCAAAACCTAGACACGAATTGCACCCCTCGGTCAGATACTATATTATCTGGAGCCCCATGTAATTTGACAACTTGATCAATAAATACAGCAGCCAGGACCTTGGCCGACGGAAGCTTACACAATGGGATTAGATGACACATCTTGCTAAAACGATCGACCACCACCAAGATAACAGTTTTACCCTCTGAACATGGAAGATCCGTGATAAAGTCCATAGACAAATGGGACCACGGTATGTCCGGTAAAGGCAAAGGATGCAACTCGCCCATAGGTCGTGTTCTGGGGGTTTTAGATTGGGCACAAATACTACAGGCGGACACAAAAGCTTGGACATCCCTGGACAAGGAAGGCCACCAAAATTTCCTGGCAACTATTTCTCTGGTGGCATTGATCCCTGGATGCCCACACAAAACAGAGTTATGACACTCACCCAGCAAACGAAGACGCAATGACACAGGTACAAACAATTTGTCAGTGTGGGTACCGTCAGGAGCGAGGTGTTGACCCTCCAGGATCTCGTTGGACAGATCAGGTGATGTTGCAGCCACAAAAATGTCAGCCGGTAGGATAGGTTCAGGAGGAACCTCGGGCGGTTGAAATGCCTGAAAACTGCGAGACAAGGCATCCGCTTTAATATTCTTGCTTCTGGGCCTAAAAGTGACACAGAAGTCAAATCGGGTAAAAAATAAGGCCCACCTGCCTGTCTGGGATTAAACCTTTTGGCAGATTCAAGAAATAACAGATTCTTATGATCCGTAAGGACCGTGACACGATGCAAAGCCCCTTCAAGAAAATGGCGCCATTCTTCAAAAGCCCATTTAATAGCTGGCAACTCCCTATTACCTATGTCGTAATTTCTCTCTGCTTGAGAAAATTTGCGGGAGAAGAAGGCACATGGTCTGAGGTTGGTAAGGGTGGTAGAGCCCTGGGAAAGCACCGCCCCCACACTGTCCTCAGATGTATCTACTTCGACCACAAATGGTTTGTTCTGATCAGGTTGGATCAGAACCGGAGCATCGGTGAAACAACTCTTTAAACCTTCAAAAGCCTTCACGGCAGCCGGGGACCAATTCACCAAGTCTGCTCCTTTACGGGTGAGATCCGTGATCGGTTTGACAATTACCAAAAAATTCTTTATAAACCTCTGGTAAAAATTGGCGAAACCTAGGAAACGGAGCGCCTTCAGGGATGAAGGTCTCACCCAATCACGGATTGCCTGCACCTTGGTGGGGTCCATCTTAAAAGCGAAGGGAGTCAGAATGTACCCCAAAAAGGCCACCTCCTGGGCCCCAAAAGTGCACTTCTCACCCTTAACGAATAACCTATTCTCACGTAAGACCTCAAGAACCTGTCGAATGTGAGCAACATGAGACTCCCAGTCAGCTGAAAAAATGAGAATATCGTTGATATAGACGATCATAAACCTGCCAATAAAAGGTCTAAAAATGTCGTTAACAAAATTTTGAAAAACCGCAGGTGCATTGCTCAACCCAAAGGGCATTACCAGGTACTCATAATGACCCTCCATGGTGTTGAAGGCAGTTTCCACTCGTCCCCCTCTCTGATCCTGATTAGGTTGTACGCCCCCTTCAGATCCAACTTAGTAAACCAACATGCACCTTGAACCTGATTAAGCAAGTCAGGAATGAGGGGTAAGGGATACATGTTTTTAACAGTGATCTTGTTGAGCTCTCTGTAATCGATACAAGGTCTCAGACCACCATCCTTCTTACTAACAAAAAAGAATCCAGCACCAATGGGAGAAACCGAAGGTCGGATATGTCCCTTGGCCAGACTCTCCTTGAGATAATCCTTCATGGCCTGACGTTCTGGTGTCGAGAGGTTATAGATGCGGCCTTTAGGATATCTGGAATCCTCGATAATATCGACAGTGCAGTCATACTGATGGTGGGGGGGAAGGAAATCTGCTTCAGACATTGTAAATACATCCATAAAATCCTTAATATACCCAGGCAAAACTACGGATTCACTAGTAAGCCCTAATTGTAAAACAGACTTGCAACAGTTATTACAATTCGGGCCCCACTTTTCTAATTCGCCTGATGACCAATTAATTACCGGATTATGATTCTGTAACCAGGGTAGACCCAGTACAAGGTCGGCAGGCAAATTCCTTAAAACCAAAAAAGAACAGGTTTCAACATGGCAAATACCCACAGTAAGAGTGACATTAGGAGTACTGTACTCCGCTCCTCCACTATTAAGAGGGGTGGAGTCAAGTGCTATAATTTGGATTGTCTCCTTGAGAGGAATCAAAGGGACACCCAAAGATTGTACAAAATCAAAATCAATAAAATTACATGCAGAACCTGAGTCAACGAAAGCCCTCCCAGATCCTCTGGACTGATCAAAGGAAATAACAACGGGTAACAGAATCTTTTTTCTTACCACCGTCGGAAGTACCTTATCGCTTGAGGAAAACCTTTTGGACAGAGGAAGTTTAGGGCATTGCTGGCGCCAATGGTTTACCTCCCCACAGTAGAAGCAAGCCCCCTTTAAACGTCTCCGCTCTCTCAGGGTGGCTCCCAATTGCATGGACTCTTCAAGGACCTTGACTGGAGACGGAGTCTGGAGAGAAGTCTCTGGAAGAACAACCACTGGGAGAAGAGTTGAGAGCTCCTTCTGCCTCTCTCTAACTCGTCGGTCCAGTTTGATGGCTAAAGTCATAGTCTCCTCTAATGTCTCGGGGGTAGGGTAACTGACAAGGAGGTCCTTAAGATGGTCAGAGAGCCCCACTCTAAACTGACTCCTCAATGCAGGATCATTCCAATTAGAGGAGACACACCACTTCCTGAACTCTGCACAATAATCTTCTACTGGACGGTTACCCTGCCGAATGTCCCTTAACTGAGTCTCCTCTGCCGTGGCTAAGTCTGGCTCCTCATACAGAAGTCCTAATGCCCAAAAAAAAGCTCCCACAAACTGCAGACAGGGGGAGTCATGGGGCAAAGAAAAGGCCCACTCCTGCGGATCACCCTGCAGCAGAGAAATAATGATTTTAACTTGCTGCAGCTCTGGTCCCGAGGAATTTGGGCGCAGCTCAAAAGGCGCAAGCTGAAGGATTTACCAATCCCCTTACAGTCCCCTGATCTGAACATCATTGCAAATCTGTGGATAGACCTAAAAAAGAGCAGTGCATGCAGAACGGTCCAGGAATCTTACAGAACTGGAATATTTTGGCAAGGAAGAATGGATGAAAATCCGTCAAACAAGAATTGAATGACTCTTGGTGGGCTAAAAAACGCATTTAAAAGCTTAATAGTGCCAAAGGGGGTTCTACTAGGCACACACCATGCAGGGTATCCAAACTTTTAATTCGGGCTCCTCTCATTTTTTGTTATTTGAAATGTAAAAGATAAAAAAATAAAAATTGCTTTTGATTAAAATACAAAGGGAATATGTTGTCTTTAACATTATGCCTTTTGGAGATCATTATTGATTGAACTGAACTGATTGATTGAACTGTTTACAGTAACAGTAATTTTCACCAAGGGTGCCCAAACTTTTACATGCCAGTGTATAGAAAATTCACCATACAAATACAGAAGGCATTTAAAAACTCTAATCTTTAAAGTACTTGTTCAAGTTAAATGATATTGTCACTGGAAAAAAGTCAGTTTTAATTAATGTGGGCTTATTAATTTTGCATTAATAAAGAAACTGATAGAGTCATATATTTTAAGACCGGTGACCTAAAGAGAAGGATTTATAGTGAACAATTAAAAGTAACAGTCACGTGAAGTGGAAATACAAGTAGTGAGCAATATCTTGTAATACAAAAAAAAAGTAATTTAAAGGGGCAAAGTAATTTGATCACAAAAAATGTTTAATTTCAAACTGTTTCAGTACTGTTTTTGCAACGGCCAGCCTATAATAACCTTTAGTTAGCATGTCATGTTCGATCAAACTGAATTATAAAGCCTTCTTTTGAAATCTTTTATTTCAGCATTTTGTTATTAGATTCCACAAAGGGCTACTCAAGATGCACACATATTCAGATGGCTTTTCTAATTGAATTAACCTTTTCTCTCTGAACAGAGTTGCCATAGATTCTAGGCTACTAAATAAAAAACAAATTTAAGCTAACCTCAGAATTAAAAATTCACAGAAAATGGTGCACTACAACGGTGATCCTGCACATGTGGTCTGCTGCTGAACGTAATCCCCAGCAAAAATGCATACAATGGATGATGCCTGCAGCGGACCACGTGTACCACAACAACATCCTACACAGGATAACCAAGTGTGCGGATGTGACAAACTATATAAAAAAAATTCACAGAAAATGGTGCACTACAACGGTGAATGCAAATGACTATAGATGGCTAACCCTCACACTGATGTTAAAATGAGACTTTCGCTAATATATTCTTATATCAAGAACATACCGGAGCCCGAGCACCCCGTCAAGGTATCTCAAGTGGCACGGGACCTAACGCTCACCCTACTATGGTATAGGTAATTGCAGATAGGGGCATGAAGTCCAACACACAGCAACCAGCTCCCAGTTACCTCCAGCGTGAAATCAAACATACAATGGGAGGGGGGTGGAGGCTGTGAGTCCCTCTTAAACCTGACGTCATGTGACCCAGGCTGCAAAGGTGCACCTGAATGTTGCCCATTAATCAAATCAAGGCACATTCAACCTGGAGTTGCCACACCTCCAGGTATAAATGTCCAAACACAGTCACAGAAAAAAAGTGGTCTAAAATGGCAGAAAATGCTCAAAAACCCCAAATGCTGTTGCGCATTTATGACCGGGGGAGCAAATCCTGCACATGTGGTCAGCTGCTGAACGTAATCCCCAGCAAAAATGCATACAATGGAGGATGCCTGCAGCGGACCACATGTACCACAACAACATCCTACACAGGATAACCAAGTGTGCAGATGTGACAAACTATATAACAAAAATTCACAGAAAATTATGCACTACAACAGTGAATGCATTCACCGTTGTAGTGCACCATTTTCTGTGAATTTTTGTTATATAGTTTGGACGAATACCGCGTGTGCTCGAGTGGCATGTTCGAGTCACCTCCCCGCATGCTAATTAGCCAATTAGTGTGCGGGGAGGGATGGCATTCAGTGTAATGCCAGTAGCCATGTATAAAGCACCCGGTGACATGTGACCCGGCCAGTGTTAGACAGGGAGAGCTGCTGCATGCAGGGAGAGACAGTGTAGGGAGAGAAGCACGCTAGGCAGTGATAGAAATCGCTCAAAAAAGACCCAAAAGCTCTTTTAAGGGCTATTGTATCGGGCACAAAGCAATATTTTATTATATTTGGGGTGTTTAAAGGTGGTGAAAATAGCACTAGGTGGTCTGCCATTAATGCCACATGTGCTGCTGCAGCAAGGAGGGACATACACTGTAAGGAGAGAAGCAAGCTAGGCAGGGATAGAAATTGCTCAAAAAAGACCCAAAAGCCCTTTTAAGGGCTATTGTATCGGGCACAAAGCAATATTTTATTATATTTGGGGTGTTTAAAGGTGGAGAAAATAGCACTAGGTGGCCTGCCATTAATGCCACATGTGCTGCTGCTCCTGCTGCATGCTGTAGGATACTCTCTGTATACTATATACCTGACATACTTTGCTATAATTTCTGCTGTTAAGCCTGCAGTACTTCTTTTGCGTCTTGCTGTATAACATTTGCGTAGGGATAGAATTTCTATAGGCAGGGTTAGTAGCATTGTTCAAAAGACACAAAAGTCCATTGTTAAATCCTTCAGCATTTTTTTTTGGGTGGCAAAAAAAAAATAAACAATTGTGCCCTGTCAGTAATGCTAGGTGCACAGAGTATTACAACTGTTCAAAAGTCTATGTAGCTGACATCCGTTGTTACATTTAATACCGATAATTTAGGCTGCAGTTCCTCATTTTCGTCTGCAGTTTAATTTGCCCAAGGAGGGCTCCCTTGCCAAGGGTTAGGTGTTTCGCAGTCTGGCGGTTGTTTGAGGAAAGTGCTGACAATAAACAGTTGGTAACCTGTGCCGTACCAAGATAAGATGGGGCGTAAACACCAGCAACCTGACCACCACCAGCATGATCCGACACATGTCAGCAAAGCACCCTAATAGGTGGGCTGAACACCTAGGTCCACGATCTGTGTCTGCAGGTCACACCACCGCCTCCTCTTCCCCTCTGTTACCTGCTGTCCAAGACGCAGGCCGAGATGCCTCCCGCCCTGCACCTGGACCTTCGCAGGAAACATAAGCCAGCACGTTCACTTCAATGTCCCAGTGCAGCGTTCAAATGTCCTTACCGCAGGCATTTGAACGCAAGTGCAAATACCCTGCCACCCACCCACAGGCCATAGCTCTAAACGGGCAACTTTTCAAGTTGCTGGCCCTGGAAATGTTGCCATTTAGGCTGGTGGACACCGAGGCCTTTCGCAACCTGATGGCGGTGGCTGTCCCTCGTTATGCAGTCCCCAGCCTCCACTATTTTTCCCGGTATGCTGTCCCTGCCTTACACCAGCATGTGTCTAGAAACATAACCCGTGCCCTGACCAATGCAGTTACTGGCAAGGTCCACTTAACAACTGACACATGGACAATCGCTTGTGGCCAAGGATGCTACATTTTCCTGACGGAACACTCGGTGAACGTTGTGGAGGCTGGGAGTGAGTCGTACCCTGGGATGGCCAGGTGCTACCCACGCCGAGGTATGCGGGCCCTACTTCCATCCGGATTTCCGCTGCCACCTACAGTAGCGGGTGCAACCCCTTCTTCTCTTGGTCCACTTCCTCCTCCACTTCTTCCTATGCAGAAATGCCATCTTGCAGCACCACTCAGACTTCTGTCAGTAGCTGAAAGCAGTGTAGCACAGCAGTCGGTAAGCGGCAACAGGCCGTGCTGAAGCTTATTTGCCTGGTAGACAAACAGCACACTGCCGCAGAGCTGTGGCATGGCTTAAAGGAACAGGCTGAGCTGTGGCTCTCGCCAGTCAACCTACAGCCAGGCATGGTTTTATCCGATAACGGCTGCAACTTGGCTGCAACCTCCCACACATTCCATGCCTGGCCCATGTCTTCAACTTAGTGGTTCAGCGGTTTCTGAAAACCTACCCCAATTTGCCTCAGCTACTGGTGAAGGTACGTCGCCTGTGTGCCCATTTCCACAAGTCACCGACAGCTTCAGGCGGCCTGGCAAACCTGCAGCAGCGCTTACGGTTGCCGGCTCACCGACTGCTGTGCGACCTGAGCACGCGATGAAATTCCACCTTATACATATTGAGCAGGCTTTGTGAGCAGCAGAGAGCAGTAGTAGTATACCAGCTGCAACACGGTCAGCACCTTTCCAGTCAGGTTCCGCTCTTCACAAGCGATGAGTGGGCATTGATGTCTGACCTCTGTGAGGTGCTACACAACTTTGATGAATCTACACAGATGCGGTGAGCCGCGATAATGCCATTATTAGCATATCCATCCCACTTCTGTGTCTACTAAAAAGCTTGCTGCTCACAATAAACGCCAATGCGCTGTGTGTGGAAGAGGTGGAAATGGGGGAAGACCCTACACAGGATGATAGCCAGACCACCCTCGATTTGTCTTCTCAGCACCAATTGGAGGAGGAGGAGAAGGAGCAGGAGACGGTTGCCACCGCTACACAGGGTAGCCATACCACGTTTACAACATTTCTTCGGCGTGGATGGGCTAAAGAGGAGGAAGAGGAGGAAGAGGATATTGAGAGTCATGCTCCTGGTGGGGAGAGCAAAGCCTTGTCTGTTGGGACTCTGGCACACATGGCTGACTTCATGCTAGGCTGCCTTTCCTGTGACCCTCGTGCTATACGCATATTAGGCAACACTGTTTACTGCTTGTTCACCCTTCTCGACCCCCGCTTCAAAGAGAACTTCCCATCTCTCATTCCTGTTGTGAAGAGGACAAGTAAAATGTTGCAATACCAGAAGGCCGTTGTCGAAAAATTACTCCACAAATTTCTATCTGGCAACGCTGGCGGCAGAGTACGTGGTTCCTCTGCCACCCGAGGAGGGGAGACGAGGGGAAAACACAGCAGTTCCAACAAAGGCAGGGCGACACTCTCCAAGGCCTGGGACAGTTTTATGACACCCCGCAAGCACCCTCACCCTGATGAGTGGCCTAGTGTGACAAGGAGGGAAAAGTTTTGGAAGATGGTAAAGGAGTACGTAGCTGACCGTGTCAATGTCCTCAGCGATCCCTCTGTGCCGTATAATTATTGGGTGTCTAAGCTGGACACATGGCACAAACTGGCGCTCTACGCCTTGGAGGTGCTGGCCTGCCCTGCCACCAGCGTTTTGTCAGAGCGGGTATTTAGTAACGCTGGGTGCATAATTACTGATAAGTGCATCCGCCTGTCAACTGACAATGCTGACAGGTTGACACTTATCAAAATGAACAAGGCCTGGATTGCCCCTGACTTCTCTACTCCACCAGAGGAAAGTGGCTTAACATGAAGGAACCTTAAATCGGGCTTTTAGGGTGTATTGAATAACCTGTATTATCATGTAACTGTTCCTCTTCTCATCCTCTTCCTCCATCATATGAAACTGCTTATTAGGCTGCCCTCCAGCTGGGCCTGCACCCTAATTTTTTAGCCAGTCAGCTCACCAGATGGGCCTGCAACATCATTTTTTGGCCTGTCAGCTCACCAGCTGGCCATCAACCATAATGTTTTACACGCTTGGCTCACCAGCTGGGACTGCACCCTAATTTTTTAGCCGGTTAGCTCACAAACTGGGCCTGCAACATAATTTTTTGGCCTGTCAGCTTACCAGCAGGCCCTCAACCATAATGTTTTAGACGCTCAGCTCTGCTACATGTTACTTCTAATGTTTCAGACGTTCAGCTAAGCGGCATGTGTCCCTTAAATTTTTTTGGCGGTCAGCTCGGCAGCCGCGTGTGTCCCTTAAAAAAATTTTCTGTCAGCTTGGCAGCAGAGTGTCACTCTTACATCTTTGGGACAGTCTGCGCAGCAGCAGCATGTCACCCCTATTGTTTTTGAGTGTCAGCAGCAGGCCATCAATGATAATTTTTTACGGGTGTTTCTGATGCCCTACTTTATGTGTAATAAAGGGTGTATTGGAGTGCCTGATCCTTGTAATTTTTGGCAGCCCTTTCCCTTAGTGCATAGGCTTTATGAGTGTCGGAGTCCCACAATTATACCACAATGTGAATGAGGCCCTCCTTTATAAGATATACCGGTTGTATGGGAGTGCCTCATCTGTGTAATTTTTGGCAGCACTTGCGCTTAACGTACAAGTAAATCTATGTTTCCCAACAATATTTCCTGTAAAATCAATGTTATCTTGGGTTTTTGGGGGTATTTTTGTCAAGTGGTGTAATAGTCGGCCATCATCTTTAATAGCAGCGACTTCGGTGTCCAAGATGCATCCAGACATCCTCCCCATGCTGTTCCCTAACCATTGCTGTGGTGTTTCCACCATTTTCTGACGTTTCCCTATGGACCAGACACCCTTCCCTCTGCAGAGCAGGGGGTGGCTGGTCTTCTCCCATTGACTTCCATTATACTCGGGTGCTCGGCCGATCACTCGAGCACCACCTAGTGTTTGGCCAGAGCACCCGAACACCCGAACTTTGAGGTGCTCGATCATCACTAGTCAACAGTAACCAGAAATTGACCAACCCCTTTAAGGATTTTTTTTTATATTTAATGTGGCATGCATATCACATACAGTACATATTCATCACTGTATGGGTAGTACTAAAAGTAGTTATTCAACACCCCATCTTTTAAAAGCTCAGTGGTTCTGCTATCTGAATTCTGTATCCTGTCCTCAGATAGGGGAGTTCATCTGGAGAGCTGCTACAAAATATGGCATTGTGAAAACAGGTGTCTCGTTATTTCGTTTTATTGTAAAACTCAATATTTTCTGATGTTTAATGAATGTTACTACAGGTATGTCAAAAGCAGCCCCGTTCACAGGTATCCCTTATTCATTTATTTTTATTAATTGATCTGATTCTCTGCCGGTATAAAAGGGCTCATAGTAAAAATCTCATTGCGACAACCTGAAAATCTGACTACAAATAAAGACAAACCAAACTGCAACATCACAATGTATACTTGCATAGTTAAAAGGCACTACTGTGACATAATCACAATTGAACTCACAATTGACTAGTGATAAAGAAAACATTATTTTGGCACATCACAATGGGATCTGCCATATAGAAACATAGAAGATTGATGGCAGAAAGAGACTACTGGCCTTTATTAACATAGTAGCATAATTTGTAAGGCTGAGAAAAGACATCTGTCCATCCAGTTCAGTCTTGTATCCTGCAAGTTAATCCAGAAGAAGGCAAAAGCCTGTGTGAGTTAGAAGCCAATTTTTTTCTAATTTTGGGGGAAAATTCCTTCTCAAATCCAATCAGACAGTCAGAATAACTCCAATCCCTACTGGAGTAAAATTGTACCATTTTGTAATAAATCTGGTGCATGTCTACTTACCTAGCTAATCACAGACATCTTCCTACCCAGTTTTCAAGAGTGGCTTAAAATCATTAACAAAATTGAAAAACATTTGCACAAAAAATGGCGTGCACTAAAATGTGTGACATTTTTACTCCAGAAAACCAGCATATATAAATTATTTGTGTTTATACACTTTTTGTTCAACTGTTAAAATCAATTGTTCAAACAATACCTAGGAAAAGAATTAACAGGACACCACAATTCCAACACTTTTATGCCGTAATCTAATCTGGTGTTTGATGGCACTGAAATATCTAGCTGAGATGGAACCAGAATTAACAGGATTGTGTTGAGGCAATGACAATAGAAAATCAATATCAGAACATACAGTGAGGGTATGATCATGCGTGGAAACTGATCCGAGCGTGGCAACTGATCCGAGCTCAGGTAAAGAAAGTCAGGCATGTATATGTACCATGGATTAGTCATAAGAGTAGTAGAACAAGCCAAGACACAGGCAGCAAAGCTAATGCAGGATGCTGAACCATGAAACACACTCAAAACAGCCAGGGGTTAAGTCATAGATATCAGGCAGGATTAATATGCTGTACCATAGGAAACTATAGCCAAGTTATTTCTAGTGGAAGTTTAGTAAAATGCACATGACAAAAATAGGAGAATAATACTGACAATGGACATAGAGGTGCAGTGAGCCCAGGAAAGGGTAGAAGAGGAGGAGAGGATAAGAGTAAGAATGGTGGTCATAGTACTCAAGCACTTACATGGCCATCCAGTGATGAGAAGGACACACCTGCTGTTCCCTTTGGGGTAATCTTTGGTTTTGGGGTCCTCTTGTATGATGTTGATTCAGGGTCCCTTGGTTCAGTTCCGGATGTCAGTGCAGTTTAGCGGTGTAGGAAATAAAGATGCCAGGTTAACAGAGGAACACTTCTTAATTAAATGATTAAGTTGAAGCACATCAGTTTCTTGACATAAGCTTTCTAGCTAACTCTGACATAAGCATACAGGCATGGAGTGCAACACTTTCTCTCTGCAGTGTAACCTCATGGTAAACGCTAAACTTCAGACTATGCACCTTTTTAGAACAGGTTGTTGTACTTACAGCATATGTGTCCACAGTGCAGGATTTGGATATTTTATGCATGTAATAAATCTATGTGTGTGTTTAGGCACCTGGAGAAAACTTCTTGCATATGTCAATGGAGACTCAGTGGTCCTTTTACAAAAGCAATTCTCCAAGCTTACAAAAGCTCTACACTCCCTTTTTTACTTTTTGTATGTTTTTCCAAGTACAATAAGTAACATTCTTTTCTGGCCTGGCCCTGGCACCTAATTTAGGGCAGGCTCTTTTGTCAGCTATTCCATTTTGCATCTGCTCTCTCTGCTGGCTAGGCTTAAACTGACTGACCTGCTTCTAGAATGTTCTTTCTTGCTATATAGAGAGGGTGACACCAGCCCCATCTAATGATAGCTGCAAATATGACATATTAGTACTTTGTGTATACATATACATATTCAGAAATGCATTTACCAAACAAAAATATATGTTTAACTCCTTTTTGCAGTGTACTACTGCTCTGCAGTGGGATGCTGCAGATACTAGTATGGAGCTGCAGTATTAGCATCTGATTGGTGTAGTTCCAACTGCTGCCACCCCTATCTATCAGCATTTTGAAGAGATTGTGGTGCTTTTGCAAATTGGAATGATACATGAGACAATTAATTATACATGTAGAAAATTAATTATACAATTAATTATGTGATATTAGTCTTACCATCAAAATATACATGATTTTCCTTCTCTCTGCTTATGTATGTCTAATAATTGTTTTGAATTTCTATTGAAATGTCATCTGTTCTAATCTTTCTTTTTTATTGTAATATTAATGTCTATGGTGAGAAAATGCAAAATGCCCTCCTTCAAGAAGACATTTGGACTGACTAAATGACATAGACTTTGTCACAGTCCCATATACTGTAACTTTTTCTATTTCTGTGTTGGTTTTAGTTGGCAATGTTTACAGACAATGGCTGGTTTGCTAGCTATCTGAGAAATGTTATGTAGTAGGAGTATTACAGAATAATGCTCAGATTGAATAAATTATTTAAAATTTCTAGGTATTGATAGAAAGAACCTACAGAAGCAGAAGTGAATTTGTAGCTTTCTCCCGTTGACACATCTTTCTGGACTCCTGAATATGTCTGTAGTACACAACTGCATCAAGGCTTACTGCCATAGAAGTGTACACATATCAACTGGAAACTAATTCTACATTGAGTGCTGTTAAGCAGTTTTAATAAAGTAACTGACAATTAGCCTGTTAAGCAGCACATATTCATACTCATTTAACCAGACATACTGTTTATTACAAAAGCCGCAAAGGCTTAAGAGGGCCATCATTTCTAAGTAAACCTAATTTGCAAATATGAGCAATGATTGTGACAAGTAAAATGCTTTTTTTCCAAAAAAAGGGTCAGAATAAAATAAAAAGAAACAAAAGAAGAGATGTTCACCTCACTGATTCCTGCTGTTCCAGTTTCAACAATTCCCTGTCACCTGAGGTCTAATTTCTGGTACAGCATAGGACACATATAGAGATGAGCGAATCATCCAAAATTTGCTTCGCCGAATATTCATCGAAGTTTTCACAAGATTCGAACGAATACGAATCTATTCGACGAAGCTGCGTACAAATTAAACGTTATTATGTGGTGTTTTGCGAACATTTGCACATTAATAACGAATGTACACTTGTTAAAGGTACGCAACTTATGTGAACATGTACGCATGAGCATGCAAAAGTGCGTACGAATCCTTAGCGTACTATTGTATTTTTCCAGTTCTGAGGGGGGGCGTATCTTCACTTTCCCGCTCTTGCGGGGGAGGAACGTCATTTTCCCGGCGTATGCAAAATGCGTAAATTTACTTACGTTTCATACGTATCTTACGTATAGTTAGCGGTCAAGTTTTTGTGTACGTTCATGAATAATACGAAGCAAATCCGACAAAATTCGGATTTGCTTCGGAGAAGAAAATTTCCAAGATTCTATACGAATCTACGAAGCGCCGAATAGATTCGCTCATCTCTAGACACATAGGACATGTCAAAAGGGACTGCAAAGTATAGACCAGTAGGTACCTGGGAAGTGCCATCACTTCTTTTGTTTTTTGCTTTTCCTTTTAATGTCATTGTAACAATTTTATTCCATGCAAAGAGCTGAGATTTCTGAAAGTTACATATTTGGTTTCTTTTTGCATGGTGCCTTTTTATTTGGAGAGTTACCTGACAATATGTGCTTTCTTGCTGCTGTTGCTGGGAGGCCTTTTATAACCATTCTCTACTCTTGCTAATACAATAGATGAGGGTTCTGAACATGGGCAAGGCTCTGTTACACATACTTTTCTGTTCACGTCAGCTAAATATATGGAATGTGCCTTTTATCGACCAAACATGCCCCAATAATGAATCATTTAATTCTTTGTATATCACCTACTTTTCAAATGTCATGTTCATTTCTAATAGTTATCAGTTATCATTTAGGAAACTGATTTCAGTTATCATTTCTATCTTTGACAGACATGCAATGTTGTTCTCTGCCAATATCCCTGCCAGATCTCCTATGCCATCTGTTAAATGTGCCATACCTAGAGATTAGAGATGAGCGAGTAGTGTTCGATCGAGCTGGTATTCGATCGAATACTACGATATTCGGCGTGCTCGATTTCTTTCGAGTATAACGGCGATGGCGCACTTAGAATTCGTTTCCCCTCCCACCTTCCCTGGCGCTCTTTTTCCACCAATCACCATGCAGGGGGGGTATGACAGGCACGCTGAGCACGCTGGCAGCGCGAAAACGGCGTCTACATGCATTGGCTGGAAAAACCATGTGACCTCGAATATTAAAAACTCAGCTCTTCCTGCTCGTACGCATATGCTGCGTGAACTTAGTCAGGGACAGAGGCTGGAGAAGGGAGAGATAGGTTTTAGCTGTTGGACAGGCAGGAGCGTGATTAAAAGCCCTTCTCAGGGCTACTATAGTGCAGTGATAGCTTTACTACAATATACACTCTGCAGAGAACGTCTGCTGTATTCAGGGATAGCTGCTGGAGTAGGGACAGAGAGAGGCATTAGTGGTGTATTAGGTGCTCTGCTACATACCAAACTATATTTGGCACTACTGCTGTGTACCTTGAACTATAAAATATATAGGCCTTATAATTGGCAACTGTACTGTGCGTTCTCTTGCAAAGTAATTTCTCATACCTGGTGTTCATACACACCGTCTGATCACTTAGTACACGGCTGTGTACCTTGAAAAATACAATATATAGGCCTTTCAATTGGCAACTGTACTGTGCGTTCTCTTGCAAAGTAATTTCTCATACCTGGTGTTCATACACACCGTCTGATCACTTAGTACACGGCTGTGTACCTTGAAAAATACAATATATAGGCCTTTCAATTGGCAACTGTACTGTGCGTTCTCTTGCAAAGTAATTTCTCATACCTGGTGTTCATACACACCGTCTGATCACTTAGTACACGGCTGTGTACCTTGAAAAATACAATATATAGGCCTTTCAATTGGCAACTGTACTGTGCGTTCTCTTGCAAAGTAATTTCTCATACCTGGTGTTCATACACACCGTCTGATCACTTAGTACACGGCTGTGTACCTTGAAAAATACAATATATAGGCATTATAATTGGCAACTGTACTGTGCGTTCTCTTGCAAAGTAATTTCTCATACCTGGTGTTCATACACACCGTCTGATCACTTAGTACACGGCTGTGTACCTTGAAAAATACAATATATAGGCATTATAATTGGCAACTGTACTGTGCGTTCTCTTGCAAAGTAATTTCTCATACCTGGTGTTCATACACACCGTCTGATCACTTAGTACACGGCTGTGTACCTTGAAAAATACAATATATAGGCCTTTCAATTGGCAACTGTACTGTGCGTTCTCTTGCAAAGTAATTTCTCATACCTGGTGTTCATACACACCGTCTGATCACTTAGTACACGGCTGTGTACCTTGAAAAATACAATATATAGGCATTATAATTGGCAACTGTACTGTGCGTTCTCTTGCAAAGTAATTTCTCATACCTGGTGTTCATACACACCGTCTGATCACTTAGTACACGGCCGTGTACCTTGAAAAATACAATATATAGGCCTTTCAATTGGCAACTGTACTGTGCGTTCTCTTCCAAAGTAATTTCTCATACCTGGTGTTCATACACACCGTCTGATCACTTAGTACACGGCTGTGTACCTTGAAAAATACAATATATAGGCCTTTCAATTGGCAACTGTACTGTGCGTTCTCTTGCAAAGTAATTTCTCATACCTGGTGTTCATACACACCGTCTGATCACTTAGTACACGGCTGTGTACCTTGAAAAATACAATATATAGGCATTATAATTGGCAACTGTACTGTGCGTTCTCTTGCAAAGTAATTTCTCATACATGGTGTTCATACACACCGTCTGATCACTTAGTACACGGCTGTGTACCTTGAAAAATACAATATATAGGCCTTATAATTGGCAACTGTACTGTGCGTTCTCTTGCAAAGTAATTTCTCAAACCTGGTGTTCATACACACCGTCTGATCACTTAGTACACGGCTGTGTACCTTGAAATATACAATATATAGGCATTATAATTGGCAACTGTACTGTGCGTTCTCTTGCAAAGTAATTTCTCATACCTGGTGTTCATACACACCGTCTGATCACTTAGTACACGGCTGTGTACCTTGAAAAATACAATATATAGGCCTTTCAATTGGCAACTGTACTGTGCGTTCTCTTGCAAAGTAATTTCTCATACCTGGTGTTCATACACACCGTCTGATCACTTAGTACACGGCTGTGTACCTTGAAAAATACAATATATAGGCATTATAATTGGCAACTGTACTGTGCGTTCTCTTGCAAAGTAATTTCTCATACCTGGTGTTCATACACACCGTCTGATCACTTAGTACACGGCTGTGTACCTTGAAAAATACAATATATAGGCCTTTCAATTGGCAACTGTACTGTGCGTTCTCTTGCAAAGTAATTTCTCATACCTGGTGTTCATACACACCGTCTGATCACTTAGTACACGGCTGTGTACCTTGAAAAATACAATATATAGGCATTATAATTGGCAACTGTACTGTGCGTTCTCTTGCAAAGTAATTTCTCATACCTGGTGTTCATACACACCGTCTGATCACTTAGTACACGGCTGTGTACCTTGAAAAATACAATATATAGGCATTATAATTGGCAACTGTACTGTGCGTTCTCTTGCAAAGTAATTTCTCATACCTGGTGTTCATACACACCGTCTGATCACTTAGTACACGGCTGTGTACCTTGAAAAATACAATATATAGGCATTATAATTGGCAACTGTACTGTGCGTTCTCTTGCAAAGTAATTTCTCATACCTGGTGTTCATACACAACGTCTGATCACTTAGTACACGGCTGTGTACCTTGAAATATACAATATATAGGCCTTTCAATTGGCAACTGTACTGTGCGTTCTCTTGCAAAGTAATTTCTCATACCTGGTGTTCATACACACCGTCTGATCACTTAGTACACGGCTGTGTACCTTGAAAAATACAATATATAGGCCTTTCAATTGGCAACTGTACTGTGCGTTCTCTTGCAAAGTAATTTCTCATACCTGGTGTTCATACACACCGTCTGATCACTTAGTACACGGCTGTGTACCTTGAAAAATACAATATATAGGCATTATAATTGGCAACTGTACTGTGCGTTCTCTTGCAAAGTAATTTCTCATACCTGGTGTTCATACACACCGTCTGATCACTTAGTACACGGCTGTGTACCTTGAAAAATACAATATATAGGCATTATAATTGGCAACTGTACTGTGCGTTCTCTTGCAAAGTAATTTCTCATACCTGGTGTTCATACACACCGTCTGATCACTTAGTACACGGCTGTGTACCTTGAAAAATACAATATATAGGCATTATAATTGGCAACTGTACTGTGCGTTCTCTTGCAAAGTAATTTCTCATACCTGGTGTTCATACACACCGTCTGATCACTTAGTACACGGCTGTGTACCTTGAAAAATACAATATATAGGCCTTTCAATTGGCAACTGTACTGTGCGTTCTCTTGCAAAGTAATTTCTCATACCTGGTGTTCATACACACCGTCTGATCACTTAGTACACGGCTGTGTACCTTGAAAAATACAATATATAGGCATTATAATTGGCAACTGTACTGTGCGTTCTCTTGCAAAGTAATTTCTCATACCTGGTGTTCATACACACCGTCTGATCACTTAGTACACGGCTGTGTACCTTGAAAAATACAATATATAGGCATTATAATTGGCAACTGTACTGTGCGTTCTCTTGCAAAGTAATTTCTCATACCTGGTGTTCATACACACCGTCTGATCACTTAGTACACGGCTGTGTACCTTGAAAAATACAATATATAGGCATTATAATTGGCAACTGTACTGTGCGTTCTCTTGCAAAGTAATTTCTCATACCTGGTGTTCATACACACCGTCTGATCACTTAGTACACGGCTGTGTACCTTGAAAAATACAATATATAGGCATTATAATTGGCAACTGTACTGTGCGTTCTCTTGCAAAGTAATTTCTCATACCTGGTGTTCATACACACCGTCTGATCACTTAGTACACGGCTGTGTACCTTGAAAAATACAATATATAGGCCTTTCAATTGGCAACTGTACTGTGCGTTCTCTTGCAAAGTAATTTCTCATACCTGGTGTTCATACACACCGTCTGATCACTTAGTACACGGCTGTGTACCTTGAAAAATACAATATATAGGCCTTTCAATTGGCAACTGTACTGTGCGTTCTCTTGCAAAGTAATTTCTCATACCTGGTGTTCATACACACCATCTGATCACTTAGTACACGGCTGTGTACCTTGAAAAATACAATATATAGGCATTATAATTGGCAACTGTACTGTGCGTTCTCTTGCAAAGTAATTTCTCATACCTGGTGTTCATACACACCGTCTGATCACTTAGTACACGGCTGTGTACCTTGAAAAATACAATATATAGGCATTATAATTGGCAACTGTACTGTGCGTTCTCTTGCAAAGTAATTTCTCATACCTGGTGTTCATACACACCGTCTGATCACTTAGTACACGGCTTTGTACCTTGAAAAATACAATATATAGGCCTTATAATTGGCAACTGTACTGTGCGTTCTCTTGCAAAGTAATTTCTCAAACCTGGTGTTCATACACACCGTCTGATCACTTAGTACACGGCTGTGTACCTTGAAATATACAATATATAGGCATTATAATTGGCAACTGTACTGTGCGTTCTCTTGCAAAGTAATTTCTCATACCTGGTGTTCATACACACCGTCTGATCACTTAGTACACGGCTGTGTACCTTGAAAAATACAATATATAGGCATTATAATTGGCAACTGTACTGTGCGTTCTCTTGCAAAGTAATTTCTCATACCTGGTGTTCATACACACCGTCTGATCACTTAGTACACGGCTGTGTACCTTGAAAAATACAATATATAGGCATTATAATTGGCAACTGTACTGTGCGTTCTCTTGCAAAGTAATTTCTCATACCTGGTGTTCATACACACCGTCTGATCACTTAGTACACGGCTGTGTACCTTGAAAAATACAATATATAGGCATTATAATTGGCAACTGTACTGTGCGTTCTCTTGCAAACTAATTTCACGGCTGTGAAGGCAAAATATTGTAAAAAAAAAAAAAAAATGCGGCGGGGGGCTAGCGGAATAGGACGTGGACGAGGACGGGGGCGCGGAATTGCTGTTGGGGGCCTTGTTGAAGCCAGTGGGGATACAATGCGTGCTGGTGAGGGTCAGCCAGGATCCCGCTCATCCAGAATCCCTGCCTCTATGGGACAGTTAAGCAGGGGGCGGGTTACACCGCTGTTGAGGCCTGAGCAGGTTGAACAGGTGGTGCAATGGATAGCCGATAGCGCTTCCACACAGTTGTC
>ONZH01013191.1:0-72269 GCA_900303285.1 Rhinella marina | reverse complement strand
GATGCCGCCATTATACCTCACCCATCCCGCTGCTTTGCCTGTTGAAAAACTCACTGCTCAGCATCAAGTCGGATGCTTTGCGCTTGTCCCAAGAGTCGGTGGAGGAAGATACGATCGCGCCTTGATAGCCCAAGGAGGGGCCAAACCCCCCTTCCCCGGGTCTTGGGTTTTTCTTTCCCAGCGCGTGTATCTGAGGAGGGGGATGAGGAGGAAGAGGAGGAGAATGTCGGCGAGACAGTAAAGGGTACCAGTGCTCAAGTCCTTCACTCTTGAGCGTGTATTGGGCTGGAAAGAGGGAGGCTTGGAGGAGGAAGGAAATGGAAGAGTCAGGCCAGTGAGGAGAGGGAATCTTGCATGTTGGGACTCTGGCGCACATGGCAGACTTCATGTTAGGCTGCCTATCCCGTGACCCTCACGTTAGAAGAATTTTTTCAAACACCGATTACTGGGTGTTCACTCTCCTGGACCCACGGTACAAGCAGAACCTTCCACTCTCATCCCTGCAGAGGAAAGGAGTATGGAGAATAGATATCAACAGGCCCTGGTGCACAAGCTGAAACAATTCTTCCCATCTGACGCCGCTAGCAGCAGAGGGCATGGTTCTGTGGGCCAAGTAGCGGGGGAGAGGAGCCGAGCAGGCAGCTTGCCAGCACTGGCAGGGGAACGCTCTCCAAGGCCTTTGCCAGTTTTATGTCACCCCAGCAAGACACTGTCACCTGTCCCCAGTCTAGGCAGAGTAGGGGGGAGCTGTACAGAAAGATGGTGAGGGAGTACCTAGCTGACCATACCAACGTCCGTAGCGATCACTCTGCTCCATACAACTACTGGGTTTCAAAGCTGGACACGTGGCCTGAACTGGCGCTGTACGCCTTGGAGGTGCTAGCCTGCCCTGCCGCTAGCGTGCTGTCAGAGCGGGTATTCAGTGCAGCTGGTGGCATCATCACCGATAAGCGTACACGCCTGTCGCTGACAGGCTGACGCTTATTAAAATGAACAAAGCCTGGATTTCACCGGAATTCAAATCTCCTCCGGGGGAAAGCAGCTAAAGATTAACATTACTTATGTATCCGATTCCTCTTCTCTACTCCTCCTCCTTCTCCTCCTCCATGTCGTCTTTGCCTAACGCTGACTAAAACAACGCCATTTTTTAGAGGTCCAACTGGCACTCTTTTACCACAATTTTTCAGGAGGGCCCCCTACAGGCCCTCTCTTCAAACAATTTTTCCGGAGGTCCACCTACAGGCCCTCTCTCCAGTTCCAGTTTCCAGTTTTATTTGCGCAAACTGCGTAACTTTTTTTTTGGGATTGGTGTGAAAAATAATATTACCTGCGTATCTATATTGCCCAACATTGGGTACGGTAGCAACAAGAAGAACAAACACATGCTGCCCACAGGCTTCCGCAAATTCCTGGTCCACAATGTCAAGGAGCTCGAGGTTCTGTTGATGAGCAACAAGTCCTTCTGTGCAGAAATCGCCCACAACGTCTCCTCAAAGAACCTAAAGACCATTGTGGAGAGAGCGGCACAGCTCGCCATCAAAGTGACGAACCCCAACGCCAGAATGCGCAGCGAAGAGAACTAATAAATATCTCTGTGGTTATTTGTGTTAAAAAAAAGTTAAATAAACACAAAAAAAAAAATTGATCTGTTCCTGTGCCTGATCCAACCAAGTTGAATCTGTCCCATCATGAGAAAGTCCCCCCAAGGAGTCCCCACTGTAACTTGCTTCCCATACAACTACCTCACCCCCCGACACCTGTGTCTTGCCATTGTCCACCACCTCCTCAGACAACACTGGTAAATCCCCACTGTCAGCACACTGAGACTGCAAAAGGTCTTGCGAATTGGGGCAGAGAATGTTCTGGGGTAGCACATCAGAGAAGGGGTGACTATGGGGTTCCAGGGAGTACGTGACCACATGCAATCTCCATCCAAAAAGTCATACTGAGGCTCACCACCATGCTTTACACTGCAATCCTATTACTGAGGCTCACCACCATGCTTTACACTGCAATCTTATTGAAAGACAGACAATCAGGGGTTAACCGCCAGGTTGTCAGGCAGCATTTTTAAGTGGGTCACCATTACCGTGTCCCTGAAAATTGCCTTGGGGTCATCGCCAGACTATTTTAATGAAACGCCATGGGGTTCTATACACACAGTGCTGACGGAAGCCCATCAGCCTTTCTAAACACAATTGAATCTGTCCCATAATGAGAAAGTCCCCCCAAGGAGTCAACAATGTAACTTGCTTCACTTTCAACTACCTCACCCCCCGACACCTGTGTCTCGCCATTGTCCACCACCTCCTCAGACAACACTGGTAAATCCCCACTGTCAGCACACTGAGACAGCAAAAGGTCTTGCGAATTGGGGCAGAGAATGTTCTGGGGTAGCACATCAGAGAAGGGGTGACTATGGGGTTCCAGGGAGTACGTGACAACATACAATCTCCATCCAAAAATTCATACTGAGGCTCACCACCATGCTTTACACTGCAATCCTATTACTGAGGCTGACCACCATGCTTTACACTGCAATCTTATTGAAAGACAGACAATCAGGGGTTAACCGCCCGGTTGTCAGACAGCATTTTTAAGTGGGCTACCATTACCGTGTCCCTGAAAGTTGCCTTGGGGTCATCGCCAGACTATTTTTATGAAAGGCCATGGGGTTCTATACACACAGTGCTGACAGAAGCCCATCAGCCTTTCTAAACACAATTGAATCTGTCCCATCATGAGAAAGTCCCCCCAAGGAGTCCACAATGTAACTTGCTTCACTTTCAACTACCTCACCCCCCGACACCTGTGTCTCGCCATTGTCCACCACCTCCTCAGACAACACTGGTAAATCCCCACTGTCAGCACACTGAGACTGCAAAAGGTCTTGCAAATTGGGGCAGAGAATGTTCTGGGGTAGCACATCAGAGAAGGGGTGACTATGGGGTTCCAGGGAGTACGTGACCACATGCAATCTCCATCTAAAAAGTCATGCCACACTTGATCGAGCTCATAATTGACAATTGTACCGGTTGATGCTAAATTTTTAAGTTGGGGTCCTGCGTCGTCATTCTAACTACATCCGGCTGTTGTCACCATCACACACGCTAGCCCAGGGGGGCACTCCTCTGGCTCTTCCAGCTCAACCTCCTTCCCCCCAGCCTGCCCCCCCACCTACAGGCCCTCTCGCCAAACAATTTACGTCTTTTTCCTATCTTTCTCTCTCTCCAAATTATTTTTCCGGATAGCTGCCATATACGGTATTAAACTGAGTAGTATACATAGAACACATACCACACTTGATCTATACTGAACGTCACTTTTAAAAATACGTCATTTTCCTCTCTTTCTCTCATTTGTCTGGGTTGCAATTAAGCAGACCAAGTCTGCCTAATCTAATAGTTTCCGTGTAATTGCTCCATACTGCACGTCTTTTTCCTCTCTTTCTCTCTCTCCAAACTCTTTTTCCGGATAGGTGCCGTATATGGTATTAAACTCAGAAGAATACATACCGTACCGGTTGATGCTACAGTTTTTCCAAATCCATCCGGGTGTTGTCACCACCACACACGCTAGCCCAGGGGGCACTCCTCTGGCTCTTCCAGCTCAACCTCCTTCCCCCAGCCTGCCCCCCACCTACAGGCCCTTTCTCCAAACAATTTACCCGGATAGGGGACGTATTAGATATTATACTGATTTTTGTTTGTTCCTCTTTTAATTGGCTCCTGACCTGTGATAGGCAGAGCATGGACACGTCCCCTTAGCTGCAGTAGAAAAGACACTCCCCTGGCCAGAGCAAGCTCTTTTTCCTTTTCCCTGTTCGAAAAATCCATGAAATATATGGTCCCAAGATAGGGGACGTATACGATTTTAAACTGAGAAGAATCGATACCACACATGCCCCACTAGGAGAATTTGGGGTAATGGTGGGATTAGGCAGCCTCAGAGGCATCCATGCATGCTGCCCCTGCTGTTTCCTGTCCATTTCCGTGGTGTTTCCATCATTTTCTGAGGTTTCCAGGTTTTCACCCAGCCTTCCCTAGGCAGAGCCTTGGTCCCCTGCAAAAATGCTCGAGTCTCCCATTGACTTCAATGGGGTTCGTTATTCGAAACGAGCACCCGAGCATCGGGAAAAGTTCGACTCGAATAACGAGCACCCGAGCATTTTAGTGCTCGCTCATCTCTATTACCCACATACAGACATTTTCTCCCAGGCCAAGCATTCTCATTTTATATACTTACCTTTTATGTGGTACCGTGTCAAACGCTTTGGAGAAGTCCAAATATACGACATCCATTGAGTCGCCGCGGTCAAGTCTAGAACTTACCTCCTCATAGAAACTGATTAAATTGGTTTGACATGACCGATCCTCATGAAGCCATGCTGATACAGAGTTATTTGCTTATTTTCATTGAGGTACTCCAAGACAGCATCTCTCAGAAAACCTTCAAACAGTTTACCCACAACAGAAGTTAAACTTACCGGCCTATAGTTTCCGGGCTCTGTTTTTGGACCCTTTTTGAATATTGGCACCACATTTGCTATGCGCCAATCCTGTGGAACACTCCCCGTCAGTATAGAGTCCTTAAATATCAGAAATAAGGGTCTGTCGATGATATTACTTAATTCTCTTAGGGTACGGGGGTGTATGCCATCCGGTCCTGGTGATTTGCCTATTTTAATATTTTTAAGACGTTGCTGTACCTCTTCCTGGGTCAGAGAGGACACTTTTAAAGGGGGATTTACTTTTATACTCTGCATTTCATCTGACAGTTTATTTTCCTCAGTGAATAGAGTGGAGAAAAAGTTATTTAGTAGCTTCGCTTTCTCCTCATCGCTCTCTGCTACTCCCCCCTCATTACTCTGTAAGGGGCCGACACCTTCAGGTTTATACTTTTTAGTATTTATATAATTGAAGAACATTTTAGGGTTAGTTTTACTCTCTTTGGCGATTAATCTCTCGGTCTCTCTTATTCATGTTAATAATTTTTTTCTTGCAACACAGCAAGGGTTAACAGCAAACTAAACCTCAATATACATTGCTCTGATTCTGCAGTTTACAGAAATACCCCATATGTGGTGGTAAACATCTCTATGGGTTTGTGGAAGTGGTCAGAAGGAAAGGAGCGCCATACAGATTTTGGGGGCAGATTTTGCTAGAATAGTTTTTAGGCACCATTTTGTAATTGAGAGACCCTGACGTACCCCTACAGTGGAAACCCTCAAAGAGTGACCCCATTTTGGAAACTACACCCTTCAACGAATATATTAAGGGGGATACTGGCCACTTTGACCCCTAAGCGTTTTACGGAATTTGGAAACACTTGGCTGTGAAAATGAAAAGTTTCATTTCTTCCAATAAAATGTTGCTTTAGCCCCAAATTTTTCATTTTCACAAGGGGTAACAGGAGAAAAGCACCCGATAATTTGTTCCCCATTTTCTCCTGAATACGGCAACATCCCATATGTGGTGGTAAACTGCTGTGGGGGCACATGGCAGGACTCAGAACAGAAGGAGCGCCATATGGATTTTACAACACAGATTTTGATGGATTGGTTTGCGGGAGCCATTGGTTTTTATTTTTTTGAGTTATTGTCTTATGTGGGGGCTCATTTTTTGCGGTACGAGATGACGGTTTGATTAGTACCATTTTGGGGTAAATACGCCTTTTTGATAGCCTGCTATTACACTTTTTGTAAGGGAAGGTGACCAAAAAATGTCTGTTTTGGCACGTTTTTTTTTTTTTACTGCGTTCACCTGGCGGATGACGTGATATTTTTATAGAGCCGGTCGATACGGAAGCAGCGATACCTAATATGTTTATCTTTCTTTTTACATTTTTTTTTAAACCTTTTTTTTGGAAAATGGCGTTTTTTTTTTTACTTGAAACTTTTATTATTATTTTTTTTTAGGAAACTTTATTTTTTAACTTTTTTTCCACTTTAACTTTTGGGGGTCTGATCCCCTTTACAATGCATTACAATACTTTTGTATTGTAATGCATTGGCTGTAAGTGTATTACTCAGTGTAATACACTTACAGCCTGCTTCCTGTGCGATCCAGGGGGCTGGATCGCACAGGCACGCAGGGATAGCAGCGACAATGCCTAAGGAAGGCATCGGGCTGCTATCCGAGCCATCGGGTCCCGATGGCCCCCCGCTTGCCATCCTGAATGCATGAACTCCCGCACACCACATGTACCGCGGTCAGCGCTGACCGCGGCACATGAAGGGTTAATGCGCCGGCATCGGTGTTTTCACCGATGCTGGCGCATTCAGCAGGGGTCCGGCACCTGGGCACAGCCGGACCCCCGCCGCTGATCGGGTGGGCGCAGCTCCTGCGCCAGCCTGATCAGAGCGCCGTTCATGTACGGCGCTGGGACTTGCGTCCCGGCTTTTTGCGCCGTACATGTACGGCGCTGGGACTCTAAGGGTTAAAGCACAGGTGAAATTCTAATGTTTGCATTCTTAATTTACTTCATCCTTGTTAGTTACAACCGTCATGGTTTTGGGTAAAGCCTATTATTCCTGAAACACTCAGTGGGAGAGACAGCTACAAAATATCAGTATAAAATATCAGTATTATGCATGAATAGGTACTGCTTTAATTGCATATCCTCCTAGTAATTAAGAGAACAAGCGTGCTGCCGGTTTGTATGGACTAATTGATATTCTGGCAACAGGAGTGCAGCCAAATAGTGTGTATAACAGTAAAATGGGAAGTGATAATTACTCAATATTTGTTGGAACCTGGAACATTTGATTTAATGTCTAGAACTAGGCCTGGATTAGATTGATCACATGAATAATAAGCTCATTTGTACAATCAAACCTGAGACTGCTGCACCTCCCATAGGAGGTCGAGTCACATTATTCCGACCACTTGCTAATATCCAGAGTAACCTCTGTGTGCAGCACGGACAGCAGCTAGACAGGCCATGCTCACTGTAGTGCATCCCACAGCTTCTGGAGGGCGCATGGGGGAGGATCCATAGAGCAAACACAATGATCAAGGCCGTCCCTCAGATGCTCAATTGGGTTCAAGTTGGAGAAGTTGACTTTTGGGGATCTTGGTGGCACTTGTGATCTGATCTTCAATTGAAGCAGGATGATAGACCTGGTGTAAAAATGTCCTTTTCAGATGTTGTAAATGCTCATCCCTGTCCGATGGGCTGGAACAGATTTGGTTATATCGGATGGCTTGACTATAGATGATGGACTTTCTAATATGTTTGGTGTGGAAGCTGTCCCCCTTGGCCTGAAAGCCAATAATCATCTCTTTTTGCAATCGTCCCTTTTTACCCATGACAGAAATGAGGGATATGTGTGCAGAAAGCCTATCACACACCTTATATACCCACTAAGCTATCTAATCCAGATCAGCCTGTTATTCTGCAAAGTTGATCCAGAGGAAGGCAAGAAACCCCATGAGGAAGAAGACAATTTTAATTCCTTCCCACCTCCAATCAGACTATCAGAATAACTCCTTTGTTTAACAACTCTTCACCAGAAATCTATTAACTATAACCTGTAATATTATTATGATCCAGAAATGCATCCAGATGCCTCTTGAACTCTTTTAGTTAGTTTACCTGACAGCTTCCTGTGGAAGAGATTTCCATAGTCTCACTGCAATCTGCGACAGATATACGTCAAAAAGTGGCATATTTATTGCCCCGTTTACATTACCATTTATCCATATTTTTTCTATTCCTAATTCTTTTATTTCCATAAGGTATGTACCTTTCACAGTGAAAATTTAGGATGCTTTTAAAAATATCCTAATTTTTGTCTGTACTTTTATTTTTGAGGGCATTGTCCCAGTTAGTGAGGCAAATGGTCTCTTTAAATTGATCAAATTATGCTTTCCTAAAGTTCAGAGTTTTTGTGCCTCTCTGTCTATTGGTTAATACTAATTCCATCCCTCTAGTTGGATCCTGTACCAGTTGGGAAAGGTAGTTGTCTTTAATTATTGACATGAATTTGTTTCCTTTATTAGATCCAGAGATGAGCGAACCACTCGAGATTCGTTTCTGGTGTGGTTCACAGAATTTTTGAAAGGGTTTGGTTCGGACCAGAATCGATTCTGGCTGAACCGAAGTTGCTCCAATTGCCCTGAAAGTTGGTATATATCTCTTTCTTTGTTTATTTTTTAATGGATTTTTACGCCCCTCCACTCCTCCCTCACCAAGCTCTGGAATGCAATGACAACAATAGTATATGATGTCTGAGCAACACTGACATACATAGCTGTGGGTAAATGCACGTTTGATGGTATTAACATACAGTGTGTTTAAAAACACACCATGCCGACACGTGTTATGCTTTTTCATATTCCAAAGCTTCCAAAAATTGTTCCTTATAATAAGCAGATGATGTTTAAACACACACAATGTTTATGATGGAGGCGGCAGCACAGAATGTGATGGTAGGCAGGTTGCAGCAGTGGCATAATGGTGGCGGCAGCAACAGCAATACAGAACTTGAAGGTAAGCAGGTCTGCTATGGCTTCTGCTGCTCATGACGGCGAGAGGGGGTGACTGCGCGGGATGGAGAGGGGCCTCCCTTTCAGATACGCTTGTGGCAGGAGTCTGCTCGCAATAAACTGTGCACACAGTGATTCCTGGTAATAATGTAATTTTTCCTCCCTTTCTGCGAGAGGAAAACATTCCCCCATTTTGCCTTGGTAGATAGGGTCTAAAAGCATGGCTATCTAGTAATCATCTGACTGCTTGATGTCATCAATACGTCTATCACTGCATAAGCAGATGAGCATATAGATTGCCATTCTGACCTGCGTGCCAGAGCAGCTAGTTCTTTCTGGCTCTTCCCTCCACTGAGACAATTTGGTGTCTTGGCCAGTGTCATCCTCATCGTCCTCCTGCTCCTCCACCGGCAGATCCTCATCTTCATCCTCCTACTTCTCCATGGCAGATTCCCTTTGTGTGTCCCCAACAGCGTCTCCTCCACCTCCTCTACCAGCAACTCCTCATCTTCATCCTTCTCCTCCTCCTTCTCCATGGCAGATGTGTCTCCTTTGTGTCTCCCCAACAGCTATAGGATAGACAGCAAGATGTGCCAGCTGTTCATATTTCGCTGTAGTGCCTACATTTGTGTTTGCCTCCCCACTTCTTATTTTGCTTGCGCACACTTGCACAGGGAAATGTTTTTGTCTTCCAGCAATGGGTAGAAAAAATGGGAGATACTCGCACAACAGAGGTAGAGGCAGCTGAGCTCGGCTGGGCCTAATCCATCCACAACATTAGCGGCATCACCAGATCGCGAACAGATGGTTACTATGGTTATGTAAAAAAAAAAAATCTTTTTTTCGAAGTTTCAATTTATTTTAGAAATATTCCATTATTCCATTTATTTTGAAATAAAAAACCTATACATATGTTGTATCGTTGTAATCGCAATGACTCAGAGAATGAAGGGCACAGGTGAGTTTTGCCGCAAAGGGAACAAAATCCGTAAAACGGTGGAGGAATTTCGTTTTTTTTCCCAATTCCACCCGATTTGAAATTTTTTTCCCCCTTCCCACTACATTGTATGGCATATTAAATGGTGGCATTAGAAAGTACAACTTGTCCCGCAAAAAATAAAACCTCATACAGCTATGTGAACAAAAAAATAAAAAAAGTTATGACTCAAGGAAGAAAAATTAAAATGCAAAAACTAAAAAATTTCTGGTATTCTAAGGGTTAAGAAGCCCTTCTACTCTGCACGCCTTACTTTTATTAATTGCACCTGTTTCAACTTGTTACCTGTATAAAAGATACCTGTCCACACTCAATCAATCACACTCCAATCTCTCCACCATGGCCGAGACTGAAGAACTGTCTAAAGACACCAGGGACAAAATTGTAAACCTGCAAAAGACTGGGATGGGCTATAGGACAATAGGCAAGCAGCTTAGTGAGAAGGCAACAACTGTTGGGGCAATTATTAGAAAATGGAAGAAACACAAGATGACTGTCAATCTTCCTTGGTCTGGGGCTCCATGCAAGATCTCGCCTCGTGGGGTAAGAATGATTCTGAGAAAGGTCAGGAATCAACCCAGAACTACATGAGAGGACCTGATCCATGACCTTAAGAGCGCTGGGACCACAGTCTCAAAGATTACCATTAGTAATACACTACATCGTCATGGATTAAAATCCTGAAGGGCACGCAAGGTCCCCCTGCTTATGCCAGCACATGTCCAGGCCCGTTTGAAGGTCACCAATGACTGTTTGGATGATCCAAAGGAGACATGGGTGAAGGCCATGTGGTCAGATGAGACCAAAATTTGGTATACTTTTTGGTATCAACTCTCGCTGTCTTTGGAGGAAGAAGAAGGATGAGTACAACCCCAAGAACACCATCCCAACCATGAAGCAAGGGTTTGGAAACATCATACTTTGGAGGTGCTTTTCTGCAAATGGGACAGGACAACTGCACCGTATTGAAGTGAGGATGGATGGGGCCATGTATCGCATTAAAAAGGTTTTAGATATTTTTTTACCATTCACCTTCCATTACGAAATATTTTTCTCACCTACAGTGTAATTGCCCTCCCCCCCCAGTCCCTAGCTTAAAAACTTCAACCTTCTAGCTAGCCATCTTCTCCCCTAAAACAGCTGCACTTTCCCCATTGAGGTGCAGTCCATCCCTACTATAGAGCCTGTAGCCGAAAGAGAAGTTGGTCCAGTTTTCCAAGAACCCAAACCCCATCTTCCTACACCAGTTCTTGAGCCAGTTGTTTATCTCCCTAATCACCTGTTGCGTTTCTAGTGTGGCTCGTGGTACAGGTAGTATTTCAGAAAATACAACCTTTGAGGTCCTTGCCCTGAGCTTGCAACCTAAGTCTCTGAAATAATTTTTAGGACCCTCCACCTACCTATAACTTTGTCATTGGACCCTGACCACTTGGTCTTCACTAGTCCCTGCCAGTAATGTGTCAACCTGATCCCCAATATGTCAACTCGAGTGCCAGGAAGACAACACACTGTACGACGATCACAGTCTTTGTGGCAGATCGCCCTAACTGTACTCCTAATGATTGATTATCCCACTATCAGGACCTGTCTAGACCGCCCTGCACATCTCATCCGCTCCTTGTTGGAGCTGACATTACCCTGTCTAGCACAGAAAGTATCTTGCTGCAGCAGTGCTACCCCTAAACTAATATCCCCTCAACTGCCAAGTTGGCAAACCTGTTCAAGTCTAGCCTCCATGGCACTTCTCCCTCTATCCTGCCTTCTGTTACCCAGCTAGCTAGCTCACTTTCCTGCACCTTCATACAGTCACCCTCCCCACATCTACTCCAATGAGTGTTTGCACAGCAATATGCACTCTTAAACAGCTGTTCAAAGATGGCATACAATGTGCAAGATGTGCACAGGACTAAGTTGTCAATCATGGAGCACATATTTCATAATGGGGATTACACTAAAAACAAAAAAAAGAGGTAAGTTATACAATGCAATTACAAACTAAAAATGAATTAATGCAGTTCACTCTTAAAGTCTCTGAATCTTAAGTCACACATTTAGAAAAAAAACACACTTTAGATGAGAACACACTCACACAAGCTTGCTTTTCAGTATGCTTATAAAACTGTTTTTCTCCACTCAGCTGCAAACAGTCTTCAGATTTTTTTTACCCTGGTTTCAAAGAATATTATTTATGAGAACTTCTCGCACTAACAGGGCTCGGAGCTGTTTTACTCAACTTTGTAGAAAAATACTTGGTATGTGAGTTTTTTTTTCTTTAAGGAACTAAAGTAGTTCACTAAATATTGTCCTAGCAGGTAATCAGACAATCAGACTATGTGGCATTACAACTTGAGCAATGCCTCAAACTTAAAGCTGCCAAAGATAAGACATGGGCTTCTGTGTGCTTCCGGGTCAGTGTACCTGTGCCACACAAGATGGCCCCAAGATGCGGATCCCAGACCCATTGAAGACCCATGTTTTGTGTATCCATGGTTTGCGGTTTGCAAATGGACACCATCTTGAGAATGGGGTCTTAACAACATGTAATTTCTAGGTCCGATATTCTGCGTTTATAAATTTCTTAACAGAGGACAGAGCACAGGTTTTTCAATACAGAGCTCCAAATTTCCTGCATAAATCTAAATGATAAAACTATGGGGAGCTTAGTCACTTAATGATAACAGTGTTCATTTTTACTTTACAATGTGTAAACTATATGTAATAAGCTTTTAAAGGAATGTTCCAGGTATAAATAAATTAAGCCCCTCTGACCAAGCTGCAAGTATTTTTAATTAGGTGGTAAATAGAGATGAGCGAGCATACTCGTCCGAGCTTGGTGCTCGTTCGAGTATTAGGGTACTCGTAAGTGCTTGCTGCTCGGACGAGTATCTCGCCATGCTCGAGGAAATGGCAACTTCCGCATTGTGCTTTTTTGGCGCCTATAAACACAGCCAATCACAAGCCAGGAGACTCTATGGTACACCCAGCATCACGTGGGGCCCTTACATGTCGATAGCAGGGGTTGGCTGGCCTGATCAGGTGACCCTGGAATATACTAGTGACTGGCCGCGGTGCTCGGCTCAGATGCCGTCTGGATGTCGTTAGGGATAGAGCTGCTGCCTTTCAGGGAGAGTGTTAGGGCCTGCATTTAGTTCTCTGTTAGGCAGGAATCACCCACAAAGAACCCAACAGCCCTTCTAAGGGCTAGAAGACATTTTTTTTTGTCTCCTGGCTTGGCTGGCTGTCTGGCACTAGTAGTGCAGCTATCGCCATATATAACCCCCCCCCTTTTTTTTATGTTATCATAAAATCCATTGTTACAAATCCATTGCACACAGCAGTGTGGAACCATTTTGTGTGTCACAGTTCAGTACACTCACTATTTTCTGTCCAGGTGACACTTTCTGTACGTCACAGAATAGAACCAAGTCATTTGCTACCTGTCACGTATACAGCTTGATCCTAAAAATCTCTGTGCGACATTTGTCTGGGTCGCAGTCTAAATAGCCACCGTCAGTAGGGTGTCAGTCAGCTCTACGATAGTTTCTGCACGTCACGTTCCAAAAAAAACAAAAGTCCAAAACAAAATATACAAAAAAAAATCACTTTTTTTGTTGTTTTAGCTCAGTGATACAAATCCATTTCACACAGCTGCGTGTAACCTTTCTGTGTGTCACAGTTCAGCACACTCACTCCAATCCGTATATTCTGTCCAGGTGACACTTTCTGTACGTCACAGAATACAACCAAGTCATTTGCTACCTTTCTGTACATCACTTAATTAACATAGAAACATAGAATATTTAATTTAAGTTTTTAATTTAAGTTTAATCTAATTAAACCAGACTTATTTATTTTTTTAATATCATACACTTATATACAGAAAATGTTGAACCCCAGGGCTAAGGGTCGAGGACGAGGGTGTGGGCGTGGGCATTCAATTACTGCAGGGGGCAGAGGCCGTGGTCCTGGGCAGGGTGAGACAGTACCTGCTGATGAGGGAGCTGTGGAACGCCGCAGAGCTACACTCCCTAGCTTCATGTCTCAACTTACAGGGACATGTGGTAGAGGACTGTTGAAACCACAACAGTGCGAACAGCTGATCTCGTGGATTGCGGACAATGCTTCAAGTAATTTGTCCACCAGTCAGTCTTCCACGCAGTCCACCCACGTTACCCAAGGGAGCACTCCTCTGGCTCCTCCACCTCAACCTCCTATCCCCAGTCTGCCCCATCCCAGGAAAATTTGGAATGCGATCCGGCATACTCTCAGGAACTGTTTTCTGGACCCTTCCCAGAGTCACAAACCACTTCTCAGGTTGCTGCTGACCTCGTTCCCGATGCCCAAGTTTTCCAACTGTCGCAGTCTGTGGGTGATGATGATGACATTGTTGACTTAGTGGAAGAAGTGTGTAAAGAGGTGTCGGACGATGAGGAGACACGGTTGTCAGACAGTGGTGAAGTTGTTGTCAGGGCAGGAAGTCCAAGGGGGGAGCAGACTGAGGAATCGGAGGATGACGAGGTGACTGACCCAAGCTGGGTTGATATGCCGATTGAAGACAGTGCTTCTGAGGCGGAGGCGAGTGCTGCACCAGAACAGGTTGTAAGAGGCAGTGGTGTGGCCAGAGGGAGAAGCAGGGCCAGAGCTGGTGCATCAGCAGCAACTGTTTCACGTAGTGAAGCTCCCATGGCGAGGCCTAGATGTTCGCAAGTCTGGAGGTTCTTTAAAGAAAGTGAGGATGACCGACGGACTGTGGTGTGCAACCTGTGCCACACCAGGATCAGCAGGGGTGCCACCACTACTAGCCTAACCACCACCAGCATGCGCAGGCATATGAGTGCTAAACACCCCACTCAATGGAACCAAGGCCGTTCACCACCTCCTGCGGGTCACACCACTGCTCCTTCCCCTGTGTCACTCGCTGCCTCTGCTAGTCAACCCCCTGCATCACTCGCTGCCTCTGCTAGTCAACCCCCTGCCCAGGACCCCGGCACGAGCGCCTCCCGCCGGAAAACCACACCTTCGCCTCCACGATCCTCCACAGTGTCCACCAATGTGTCCCAGCGCAGCGTTCAGCTGTCTTTACAGCAGACGCTGGAGCGCAAGAGGAAATACAGTTCCACCCACCCACATGCCCAAACCCTCAACGTCCACATCTCCAAATTGCTTAGCCTGGAGATGCTGCCCTATAGGCTGGTAGAGACCAAGGCCTTTCGCAATCTCATGGCGGTGGCTGCCCCTCGGTATTCGGTCCCCAGCCGCCACTATTTTTCCCGATGTGCCGTCCCAGCCCTACACCAGCACGTGTCACAGAACATCATCCGTGCCCTGACCAACGCTGTTTCTGAGAAGGTCCACCTAACCACGGACACGTGGACAAGTGCTGCCGGGCAGGGACACTATATCTCACTGACGGCACATTGGGTTAACTTGGTGGAGTCTGGGACCGAGAATGACCCTGGGGCCGCTCATGTACTGCCCACACCGAGGATTGCGGGGCCTACCTCGGTCACGGTCTCTCAGACGTACTATGCCTCCTCCTCCTCCGACCCCTCCTCCTCCTCCACCGAATTACCATCCGTGGGCACGGCGCCTTCAGTCGGTAGCTCTAGGCGCAGCAGCAGTGCCGTGGGAAAGCGCCAGCAGGCGGTGCTCAAACTGCTGAGCTTAGGTGACACCGCCCAAGAGCTGTTACAGGGCATCACGGTGCAGACCGATGTGTGGCTGGCACCGCTGAACTTTAAGCCAAGCATGGTTGTGTGTGACAACGGGCGTAACCTGGTGGCGGCTCTGCAACTCGGCAGACTGACACATGTGCCATGCCTGGCCCACGTGTTCAATCTCATAGCTCAGCGGTTCCTCAAGACATACCCCAATCTGTCTGATTTGCTCACCAAGGTGCGCCGCATCTGTGCGCATTTCCGCAAGTCCACCACAGATGCTGCCACTCTCAGGGCAGCGCAGCGCCGCCTACAACTGCCCGCTCATCGACTGTTGTGCGACGTGCCCACGAGATGGAATTCCACATTAAACATGTTATCCAGAGTTTACCAGCAGCGCAGAGCGATTGTAGACTGCCAGATGTCAACTTCCACCAGAACTGGTAGTCAGGTCAGTCAGATTCCTCAAGTCTACAATGAGGAGTGGACGTGGATGTCTGATATCTGCCAGGTGTTGAGCAACTTTGAGGAGTCAACACAGATGGTCAGCGGCGATGCCGCCATTATCAGCCTCACCATCCCGCTGCTTTGCCTGTTGAAAAACTCACTGCTCAGCATCAAGTCGGATGCTTTGCGCTTGTCACAAGAGACGGTGGAGGAAGATACGTCTCCGGTCTGTTTCTCAGCGCCTATCGGAGGAGGGGGATGAGGATGAGGAGGAAGAGGAGGAGAATGTCAGCGAGACAGTAGAGGGTACCAGTGCTCAGTCCTTAACTCTTGAGCGTGTATGGGCTGAAGAGGAGGACTTGGAGGAGGAGGAGGAAATGGAGAGTCAGGCTAGTGAGGAGAGGGAATTCTTGCGTGTTGGGACTCTGGCGCACATGCAAGACTTCATGTTAGGCTGCCTACCCCTTTGAATTTTTTCAAACACCGATTACTGGGTGTTCACTCTCCTGGACCCACGGTACAAGCAGAACCTTTCCACTCTCATCCCTGCAGAGGAAAGGAGTATGAGAGTGAATAGATATCAACAGGCCCTGGTGCACAAGCTGAAACAATTCTTCCCATCTGACGCCGCTAGCAGCAGAGGGCATGGTTCTGTGGGCCAAGTAGCGGGGGAGAGGAGCCGAGCAGGCAGCTTGTCCAGCACTGGCAGGGGAACGCTCTCCAAGGCCTTGGAGGTGCTGGCCTACCCTTCCGCTAGCGTGCTGTCAGAGCGGGTATTCAGTGCAGCTGGTGGCGTCATCACCGATAAGCGTACACACCTGTCAACTGACAGCGCTAACAGGCTGACGCTTATTAAAATGAACAAAGCCTGGATTTCACCGGAATTCAAATCTCCTCCGGGGGAAAGCAGCTAAAGATTTAAATAACTTATGTATCCGATTCCTCTTCTCTACGCCTCCTCCTCCTCCTCCATATAGTCTTTGCCTAACGCTGACCAAAAAAACGCCATTTTTCAGAGGTCCAACTGGCACTCTTTTACCACAATTTTTCAGGAGGGCCACCTACAGGCCCTCTGTCCAAACAATTTTTCCGGAGGTCCACCTACAGGCCCTCTGTCCAAACAATTTTTCTGGAGGTCCACCCACAGGCCCTCTCTCCAAACAATTTTTCCGGAGGTCCACCTACAGGCCCTTTCTCCAAACAATTTTTCCAGAGGTCCACCTACAGGCCCTCTGCCCAAACAATTTTTCCGGAGGTCCACCTACAGGCCCTCTCTCCAAACAATTTATCCGGAGGTCCACCTACAGGCCCTGTCTCCAAACAATTTTTCCAGAGGTCCACCTACAGGCCCTCTGTCCAAACAATATTTCCGGAGGTCCACCTACAGGCCCTCTGTCCAAACAATTTTTCCGGTGGTCCACCTACAGGCCCTCTCTCCAAACAATTTTTCCGGAGGTCCACCTACAGGCCCTCTCTCCAATTCCAGTTTCCAGTTTTATTTGCGCAAACTGCGTAAATTTTTATTTTTGGGATAGATGTGAAAAATAATATTACCTGCATATCTATATTACCCAACATTGGATACGGTAGCAAGTAGAAGACCAAACACATGCTGCCCACAGGGTTCCGCAAATTCCTGGTCCACAATGTCAAGGAGCTCGAGGTTCTGTTGATGAGCAACAAGTCCTTCTGTGCTGAAATCGCCCACAACGTCTCCATCTAAGAACCTAAAGACCATTGTGGAGAGAGCGGCACAGCTCGCCATCAAAGTGACGAACCCCAACGCCAGACTGCGCAGAGAAGATAACGAATAAATATCTCTGTGGTTATTTTTGCTAAATAAAAGTTAAATAAACACAAAAAAATTGATCTGTTCCTGTGCCTGATCCACCCAAGTTGAATCTGTCCCATTATGAAAAAGTTCCCCCAAGGAGTCCCCACTGTAACTTGCTTCCCATAGAACTACCTCACCCCCCGACACCTGTGTCTCGCCATTGTCCACCACCTCCTCAGACAACACTGGTAAATCCCCACTGTCAGCACACGGAAACAGCAAAAGGTATTGCGAATTGGGGCAGAGAATGTTCTGGGCTAGCACATCAGAGAAGGGGTGACTATGGGGTTCCAGGGAGTACGTGACCACATGCAATATCCATTTAAAAGTCATGCCACACTTGATCGAGCTCATAATTGACAATTGTACCGGTTGATGCTAAATTTTTAAGTTGGGGTCCTGCGTCGTCATTCTAACTACATCCGGCTGTTGTCACCACCACACACGCTAGCCCAGGGGGAACTCCTCTGGCTCTTCCAGCGAAACCTCCTTCCCCCCAGCCTGCCCCCCCACCTACAGGTCCTCTCTCCAAACAATTTATGCGGATAGGGGACGTATTAGATATTGTACTGATGTTTTTTTTTGTTCTTCTTTTAATTGCCTCCTGACCTGTGATAGGCAGAGCATGGACACGTCCCCTTAGCTGCAGTGGGAAAGACACTCCCCTGGCCAGAGCAAGATCTTTTTCCGTTTTCCGTGGTCGAAAAATCCATGAAATATAAGGTCCCAAGATAGGGGACGTATACGGTATTAAACTGAGAAGAATCAATACCATACTGGTTGATGCTACAGTTTTTCCAAATCCATTCTGGCTGTTGTCACCACCACACACGCTAGCCCAGGGGGCACTCCTCTGGCTCTTCCAGCGAAAACTCCTTCCCCCCACCTACAGGCCCTCTCTCCAAACAATTTACCTGGATAGGGGACGTATTAGATATTGTACTGATTTTTTTTTAGTTCTTTAGTTCTTTTAATTGCCTCCTGCGATAGACGGGAATTGAACCCAGGTCAACTGCTTGGGAAGCAGCTATGCTCACCACTTTACCACCAACAGCCACAGCAACTGATAAGAACAGATACTAAACTTGATTTTAGCTGCAGTGCCAGCATGAGCAGTGGTGTCACCTGCAGGCGGTGATGGACCTTCGTTGCACCTAGTTGGGTGCTTCCCTAACATGTGATGGGTATTTGCCTCGCCTTTCTTGGTCTGGGTGAGCACAATTGCCATGAGGGTAACCACCAGGCTGTTGCCTGAGAATTTGGGGTAATGGTGGGATTAGGCAGCCTCAGAGGCATCCATGCATGCTGCTCCTGCCGTTTCCTGATTATTTCCGTGGTGTTTCCATCATTTTCTGAGGTTTCCAGGTCTTCACCCAGCCTTCCCTAGGCAGAGCCTTGGTCTCCTGCAAAAATGCTCGAGTCTCCCATTGACTTCAATGGGGAAACGAGCACCTGAGAATCGGGAAAAGTTTGACTCGAATAACGAGCACCCGAGCATTTTAGTGCTCGCTCATCTCTAGTGGTAAACCCTTTTAAGCTAAATATAATTTTTGTAGGCAGTAGATATGGGATCGGTATCAGACTTCAATAACTATCAAGAAATATTAGAGAAATTAATCAGCACAGAATTTTTGACATGCTAAGATTTTTTTTAAATGGTTGACATTAGCACATTCTAAGCCATAACATTAGGTCAGACCATGTCCAAACAAAAAAACTTCAGCGGGCAGGGGTCTTTTCTGTAGCGGTAGATGGAAGGACAACCAGTAAACCGACAACAGGGTCATGAACAGCCAAGGCTCTATGATGCATGTGGAGAGCAACAGTTTGCCATCTGGTCTAACCTCAGAGAAATCTACTGCGCAATAGCTGAAAACATTTTTATTGACCATGTGTCATCACTGACTGGTCAGAGTCAGTGCAGACCCATGTCCACCACAGATAACATATACAGTGGGCAAATGAACATCAGTGCTGAACCATAGAATAATAATAGAAGGTAGCCTGGTGTGAATCACATTTAATTTTACATCATGTGGAGAGCCAGGAGCTAGTGAGTTACTTATCTGAGAAAGGGATGGCACCTGGTTGCACTGTGGAAAGGAGAGCTGGTGGAAGCAATCTCCTGCTCTCAGCAATATTCTGCTGAAAAACCTTGTATGTATGCATGTACCACCTACTGTACCTAAACATTTTTGAAAACCAATTGACCCCATCATGGCAACAATATTCCCTTAAGACAGTGGCCTCTTTCAGCAAGATAACATATGCTATCATAATTCAGAATTGGTTTTAAGAACATGATAAAGAGTTCAGGATGTTGACCTCTAAATTCCCCAGATCTGAATAAAACATCTGTGGGATGTGCTGTAAAAATATCTATGATCCATGGAGGCCCAACCTCGTAACTTAGAGGACTGAAAGGATCTGTTGCTAATGTCTTGGTGCCAGAACCACAGGACATCTTCATAAATCTTGAGGAGTCCACGCCTTGATGGGTCAGAGCTGTATGTACATAGACTGTAAGTATAGAACCCTTTTAACTCTGATCTCCTGACCTCATTGATTTTCTCTCCATTCTCCTAGTCTTTATGTTTGTACTTTATTATGTTCTTAAGTTTCTGTATGGTGTTCAACTATATAAATGATGATAGCATACAGTCATGGCCAAAAGTTTTGAGAATGATACAAATATTAATTTTTACAAAGACTACTGCTTCAGTTTTTATAATGGCAATTTGCATATACTCCAGAATGTTATAAAGAGTGACCAGCTTAACAGCAATTACTTGCAAAGTCAATATTTGCCTAGAAAATGAACTTTATCCCCAAAAACACATTTCAACATCATTGCAGCCCTGCCTTAAAAGGACCAGCTAACATCGTTTCAGTGATTGCTCCATTAACACAGGTGTGGGTGTTGATGAGGACAGGGCTGGAGATCAATCTGTCATGATTAAGTAAGAATGACAACACTGGATACTTTAAAAGGAGGCTGGTGCTTGGCATCATTGTTTCTCTTCTGTTAACCATGGTTATCTCTAAAGAAACAAGTGCAGTCATCATTGCATTGTACAAAAATGGCCTAACAGGGAAGAGTATCGCAGCTAGAAAGATTGCACCTCAGTCAACAATCTATCGCATCAACAAGAACTTTAAGGAGAGAGGTTCCATTGTTGCCAAAAAGGCTCCAGGGCACCCAAGAAAGACCAGCAAGCACCAGGACCGTCTCTTAAAAGTGTTTCAGCTGCGGGATCGGGCTACCAGCAGTGCAGAGCTTGCTCAGGAATGGCAGCAGGCAGGTGTGAGTGCATCTGCACGCACTGTGAGGCGGAGACTTTTGGAGCAAGGCCTGGTCTCAAGGAGGGCAGCAAAGAAGCCACTTCTCTCCAGAAAAAACATCAGGGACAGACTGATATTCTGCAAAAGGTACAGAGAGTGGACTGCTGAGGACTGGGGTAAAGTCATTTTCTCTGATGAATCCCCTTTTCGATTGTTTGAGACATCTGGAAAACAGCTTATTCGGAGAAGACGAGGTGAGCGCTACCACCAGTCTTGTCTCATGCCAACTGTAAAGCATCCTGAAACCATTCATGTGTGGGGTTGCTTCTCAGCCAAGGGAATCGGCTCTCTCACAGTCTTGCCTAAAAACACAGCCATGAATAAAGAATGGTACCAGAATGTCCTCCGAGAGCAACCTCTCCCAACCATCCAAGAGCAGTTTGGTAATCAACAATGCCTTTTCCAGCATGATGGAGCACCTTGCCATAAAGCAAAGGTTATAACTAAATGGCTCAGGGAACAAAACATAGAGATTTTGGGTCCATGGCCTGGAAACTCCCCAGATCTTAATCCCATTGAGAACTTGTGGTCAATCATGAAGAGACGGGTGGACAAACAAAAATCTACAAATTCTGACAAAATGCAAGCATTGATTGTGCAAGAATGGACTGCTATCAGTCAGGATTTGGTCCAGAAGTTGATTGAGAGCATGCCAGGGAGAATTGCAGAGGTCCTGAAGAAGAAGGGTCAACACTGCAAATATTGACTTGCTGCATTAACTCATTCTAACTGTCAATATAAGCTTTTGTTACTCATAATATGATTGCAATTATATCTCTGTATGTGATAAAAACATCTGACAAACACACATAAAACCAGAGGGCAGCAGATCATGTGAAAATATAATATTTGTGTCATTCTCAAAACTTTTGGCCATGACTGTACATTCTGTTCTGTATTTATAAAATGATGTCACAGAAACCATTCTATTCCTATTAATAATGTATATCAATAAAAATGTATATGTAATGTGTTAAACTGTGCTGTGGGAAAGCCTTTAATAAATGATTACACTTACAGCAAGCACACATACAGCTCTGGAACAGTGTGCTGCAGGAGATCATCTTTGACAAGCTCTTAAATAATGCACCTGCACTGTCTGTTTCCTGACCCAAGAGTTAGTGAACACTACCCCTGAGATTTCCGGTTTCTTCCGGTACTTGGCGTATAACACTTCCACCTTGTAGCAAGTATTTACTCAGGGTATTATGTCAGAATCATTAAGTGTCCTTACTGTTAAAGACATATTGCTGGTTGTGCTTATATACAAACGCACTAAGGCAGAGAGAGATTGAATAATAGCATTTGTTCAGCACTAATGAAAATAAGGAAGTGATCTGGTCACGTCTTCCTGTGTAATTGATCGTCTTCCTCATTCTCTAAATACAGAACAAACACATGGAAATCATGCTTTGTATATCTGGCTGCACTGCAAATTGTGTCCTTAAAGAGGCAGTCATACATAAGGCAAGGAAATCTTTAGCGATATCACATTTCCATATTTAGTGCATAGGTCTTGATTCTTGAAAACTCACATTTTTAAACAAGTAACTTAGATACTATGGCCATTTTTGTTATGCTTCAGACTTCTTTTTTTTTACCCCTCTTAATAAATCTCTGGTCCTCAGTGTGGCAGACCCTAAAATCTACGCCAAGTAGAGGCTGGTGCAGACTTGAGCTACAACTTACGGCAGCTTCTGGTGTAAGTTATAGTAAATCCGTCAGGCTGTGATAGGCTCCGCCTTTCCAGCTAAGCCCCACCCCTTTCCTAACACTTTAGAAAAGTGGCGAGATGCTTGAAAAAAGGTGCAAATTATGGTGCAAATAGTGGTATAAACAAGTTGATAAGTGCCCCTCATTGTGTCTGGTTTAATAGTGAATTTCCTGGTGACAGACTCCCTTTAATGTCCCATGTTCGAGAATCAGTGGTGATTAGAGTGATTTGCATTCCGGAGAATTATTAAAGAAAGAATATTAATTCCCCTCCCCCCCCCATTACAATTTTACTATTACAGCACAGAAACTATGCTTCTTCCACAAATGGACATAATGGTCCTGATTAGTGTTGAGCGAACATGGCGGCACATGGCGGGCGAACACCGCGTGTGCTCGAGCGCCATGCTTGAGTCCCCTCCTCACACGCTAATTAGCCAATTAGTGTGCAGGGAGGTACTAGCATTCACTGCATTACACTGATTGGATGGCCGGGAACGCCTCATCGGGTGCTATATAGCACCCGGTGACATGTGACTGGCTCATACCGAGTCAGGGAGAGCTGCTGCAAGGAGGGACAGATAGTGTAGGGAGAGAAGAACGCTAGGCAGGGACAGTATTTCTTTTGAAAAGACCCAAAAGCTTTTTTAAGGGCTATTGTATCTTGAGCAATATATATATACACTCACCGGCCACTTTATTAGGTACACCATGCTAGTAACGGGTTGGACCCCCTTTTGCCTTCAGAACTGCCTCAGTTCTTCGTGGCATAGATTCAACAAGGTGCTGGAAGCATTCCTCAGAGATTTTGGTCCATATTGACATGATGGCATCACACAGTTGCCGCAGATTTGTCGGCTGCACATCCATGATGCGAATCTCCCGTTCCACCACATCCCAAAGATGCTCTATTGGATTGAGATCTGGTGACTGTGGAGGCCATTTGAGTACAGTGAACTCATTGTCATGTTCAAGAAACCAGTCTGAGATGATTCCAGCTTTATGACATGGCGCATTATCCTGCTGAAAGTAGCCATCAGATGTTGGGTACATTGTGGTCATAAAGGGATGGACATGGTCAGCAACAATACTCAGGTAGGCTGTGGCGTTGCAACGATGCTCAATTGGTACCAAGGGGCCCAAAGAGTGCCAAGAAAATATTCCCCACACCATGACACCACCACCACCAGCTTGAACCGTTGATACAAGGCAGGATGGATCCATGCTTTCATGTTGTTGACGCCAAATTCTGACCCTACCATCCGAATGTTGCAGCAGAAATCGAGACTCATCAGACCAGGCAACGTTTTTCCAATCTTCTACTGTCCAATTTCGATGAGCTTGTGCAAATTGTAGCCTCAGTTTCCTGTTCTTAGCTGAAAGGAGTGGCACCCGGTGTGGTCTTCTGCTGCTGTAGCCCATCTGCCTCAAAGTTCGACGTACTGTGCGTTCAGAGATGCTCTTCTGCCTACCTTGGTTGTAACGGGTGGCAATTTGAGTCACTGTTGCCTTTCTATCAGCTCGAACCAGTCTGCCCATTCTCCTCTGACCTCTGGCATCAACAAGGCATTTCCGCCCACAGAACTGCCGCTCACTGGATGTTTTTTCTTTTTCGGACCATTCTCTGTAAACCCTAGAGATGGTTGTGCGTGAAAATCCCAGTAGATCAGCAGTTTCTGAAATACTCAGACCAGCCCTTCTGGCACCAACAACCATGCCACGTTCAAAGGCACTCAAATCACCTTTCTTCCCCATACTGATGCTCGGTTTGAACTGCAGGAGATTGTCTTGACCATGTCTACATGCCTAAATGCACTGAGTTGCCGCCATGTGATTGGCTGATTAGAAATTAAGTGTTAACGAGCAGTTGGACAGGTGTACCTAATAAAGTGGCCGGTGAGTGTATATATATATATATATATATATATATATATATATATATATATATATATATATTTTTTTTTTAAGGGGTTAAAAATTGCGCAAGGTGGCCTGACATTGCGCAGCTGGTGCATGGTATATTACTCTCTGTATACTATATACCTGACATCCTTTGCTATTTTTTCTGCTGTTAATTAGGTCTTTTGCGTCTGCTGTATAACATTTGCGCAAGGAGGCACATATAGTGTAGGGATAGGATTTGGCTAGGCAGGGCTAGTTGTTCTGTTCAAAAGACACAAAAGTCCATTGTTATATCTGGCTACATTTTTTTAATTTATTTTGGGTCAAAAAGAACGCAAGTGTGCCTGACGCTAAAACCAAGTGCAGAGCATGTGCATTAGAACCTTACTGTAGTCTATATACCTGACACCCGTTGCTATTTTTTCTACCATTAATTAAGGCCGCAGTACCTCTTTTGTGTCTGCTGTATAACATTTGCGCAAGTAGGCACATATAGTGTAGGGATAGGATTTGGCTAGGCAGGGCTAGTTGTTCTGTTCAAAAGACATAAAAGTCCATTGTTATATCTGGCTACAATTTTCTTTTTTCTTTTGGGGTAAAAAGAACGCAAGTGTGCCTGATGCTAACACCAAGTGCAGAGCATGTGCATTAGAACCTTTCAGTAGTCTATATACCTGACATCCGTTGCTATTTTTTCTACCATTAATTAAGGCCACAGTTCCTCATTTGCGTCTGCTGTATAACATTTGCGCAAGGAAGGACTTATAGTGTAGGGATAGGATTTGGCTAGGCAGGGCTAGTTGTTTTGTTCAAAAGACACAAAAGTCCATTGTTATATCTGGCTGCAATATATTATTTTTGTGGCGGGTTAAAAATTGCGCAAGGTTGCCTGACCTTAACAGCACCTTTTCAGCGTCTGCTGTCTAACATTTGTGTATCCCAAATAACAGAAATCCGGTGTATTTTTTTTCTTTGGCTATTGAAGGCGACATTACTAATGTCGCTGTGATTAGCGGCAGAAAAAAAAGCAATAAATGTCAGGTATATAGAAGTAACATACATTGTCCTGCACATGTAATGTCACCGTGATTAGCAGCAGAAAGAAACCCAATAAATGTTAGGTACGTAGGAGAAACATACATTGTCCTGCACATGTAATGTCACCGTGATTAGCAGCAGAAAAAAAACGCAATAAATGTCAGATACATAGGAGAAACATACATTGTCCTGCACATGTAATGTCACCGTGATTAGCGACAGAAAGAAATGAAATAAATGGTAGGTGTATAGGAGAAACATACTTTGTCCTGCACATGTAATGTCACCGTGATTAGCGGCAGAAAGAAATGCAATAAATGTCAGGTACATAGGAGAAACATACTTTGTCCTCCACATGTAATGTCACCGTGATTAGCGGCAGAAAGAAACGCAATAAATGTCAGGTACATAGGAGAAACATACATTGTCCTGCACATGTAATGTCACCGTGATTAGCGGCTGAAAGAAACGCAATAAATGTCAGGTACATAGGAGAAACATACATTGTCCTGCACATGTAATGTCACCGTGATTAGCGGCAGAAAGAAACGCAATAAATGTCAGGTACATAGGAGAAACATACTTTGTCCTGCACATGTAATGTCCCCATGATTAGCGGCAGAAAGAAACGCAATAAATGTCAGGTATATAGGAGAAACATACATTGTCCTGCACATGTAATGTCACCATGATTAGTGGCAGAAAGAAACACAATAAATGTCAGGTATATAGGAGAAACAAACATTGTACTTCACACGCTGTGCAGCTGGTGTTAAGATTAGGCAAACTTGCACAAATTTTGACCATCAAGAATAACAATATTGCAGCCAGATATAACAAAAGTCCTTAAAAGGACTTTTGGGTCTTTTCAACAGAACAACTAGCCCTGCCTAGCCAAATCCTATCCCTACACTATCTGTGCCTGATTGCACAAATGTTATACATTATATGAATAACGGCAGAAAAAAAAATACACTGGATGTTAGGTATTTAGATACAGAAAGGTTATACTGCACATGCAGCACAGGTATGTGATATTACCTGCGCTGCGTCTGCTGCATAACATTTGCTCATTCGGTGAAATTTTTCTGCTCATACACTAAAAAAAAATCAGCAAAACTGTACTTTTGACAAACTTGCATATATACCATTTAGTATGCGCAAGGCAAGCAGTAAGGGACAAGGAAGTGGGCGTGCTGCTGATGGTGCATGGTGGGCGTGGTGAAACACTGTCTGCTGGCAGAGCACAAGAAACAAAGTCATCCAAAACTCCTAGCTTCATGTCTCAGTTTGGAGGGCGGCGCAAGACAGGTTCTTGTTAGGTCAACATGTCAGGAGGAGGACCAGAGTGAGGTTAATTTTTTAAGTTAAAAAATTAGGGTTGAGGGCCTGCTGGTGAACCTCTTAAATATTTAAAGTCAAGGGCAGCCTAATAAGCAGTTTGATATGATGAAGGAAGAGGACGAGAAGAGGAAGGGGTTGATGGAAATAGAGTGTATTCAATACACCTTAAAAGCCACATTTAAAGTTCCTTTATGTTCAGCCGCTTTCCTCTGGTGGGGTAGCGAAGTCAGGGGCAATCCAGGCCTTGTTCATTTTGATTAGCGTCAGCATTTTCAGTTGACAGGCGGATGCGCTTAGCAGTTATTATGCCCCCAGCGGCACTAAATAACTGCTCTGACAAAACGCTGGCGGCAGGGCAAGCAAGCACCTCCAAGGAGTAGATCGCCAGTTCGTGCTACGTGTCCAGCTTATACACCCACTAATTATAAGGCACAGAGGGATCGCTGAGGACGTTGACATTGTCAGCTAGGTACTCCTTTACAATTTTACAAAACTTTTCCCTCCTAGTTGTGACACTAGGCCGCTTATCAGAACCTTTTCCACATGCAGCGCTGTCCGTCTTTATTGTGAGCAGGTAGAGTTCCAGCGCATGCTCAGGTCACACAGCAGTCAGTGAGCTGGCAAGTGTAAGCGCTGCTGCAGCGTTGCCAGACTGTTGGAAGCTGTAGGTGACTTTCGGAAATGGGCACCTTCACCAGCAGCTTAGGCAAATTGGTGTAGGTTTTGAGAAACCGCTGAACCACTAAGTTGAAGCAGTTGTTTGGCCTGAGGGAGACTCCTGTTCGTCCTTCCTGTTAGAGGAACAGGTAGACTCATTCCTGTCATTAGTTCCAGGGTCCTATAGGGTCAGTTTGGTTTAGGTTCCTGTGTATGAACTCGCCTACCTTTGAGACCTGTTCATACTGGTAGTCAGTCAGGATTAGAGTCAGGGTTTCCTTTAGGAGGTATCCATCTTCTTTCCTTAGTTTCCAGTCCTAATCTTCTTTCCCTCCTACGCTTTGTGTGGTTTTCCCCCTACACCTGAGCGTGACAGTTTGTGTGTGAGCTTGCCAAGCTCCAAAGCCGCCACCAAGTTACGGCCGTTATCAGACACAACCACGCATGGTTGTAGGTTGAGTGGCGAGAGCCACAGCTCAGCCTGGTCCCTTATACCCTGCCATAGCACTGTGGCGGTGTGTTGTTTGTCACCTAAGCAATTAAGTTTCAGCACAGCTTGTTGCCGCTTCCCCACCGATGTGCTAAACTGCTTCCAGCAACTGACTGAAGGCTGACTGGTGCCGCAAGATGAGAATTCCTCGATGCAAGTGGTGGAGGAGAAGGAGGGTTTGCAGCCGCTAATGTAGGTGGTGGCGGAAATCCTGATGGAAGTAGGGCCAGCAATCCTTTGTGTCGGTAGCACCTGTGCCATCCCAGGGTACAACTCGCTCCTAGCCTCCACAGCATTCACCCAGTGTGCCGTCAGGGAAATGTAGCGTCCCTGGCCAGAAGCACTTGTCCATGTGTCAGTTGTTAAGTGGACCTTCCCAGTAACTGCGTTGGTCAGGGCACGGGTTATGTTTCGGGACACATGCTGGTGTAAGGCGGTGAGGGCACACAGGCAAAAATAGTGGCGGCTAGGTACTGAGTAACGAGGGACAGCCGCCGCCATCAGACTGCGAGAAGACTCAGTGTCCACAAGCAACATTTTCAGCGCCAGCAATTTGTAAAGCGTTGCATTTAGTGCTATGGCCTGTGGGTGGGTGGCTGGGTATTTGCGCTTTCGTTCAAAGGCCTGGGGTATGAAAATCTGCTTGCTGATGGTGCTTGCGAGGGTCCAGGTGCAGGGCAGGAGGCATCTAGGCCTGCGTCTTGGCTAGCACGTAACACAGGGAAGAGGAGGCAGTGGTGTGACCCGCAGACACCGATTGTGGATCCAGGCATTTGGCCCACCTATTAGGGTGCTTTGCTGCCATGAAGATCATGCTGGTGGTGGTCAGGTTGCTAGTGTTCATGTCCCTTCTCATTTTGGTACGGCACAGGTTGCAAATGAGAATTCTTTTATTGTCCACACTTGTTGGTGTGGCCTGCTTTCTCCCTTTTGCCACCCCACCGCCTCTTCCAGCCTGTTGCGGTGCTGCAGATCCCTCACCCTCTGTACTGCTGTCCTCACTCAGCTTGCCTCCTTCCCATGTTGGGCCAGTGATTTCATCGTCCACCACCTCCTCTTCCACTTCTTCACTCTGGTCCTCCTCCTGACAAGTTGACCTTCAGTGCTGCTGACACTCAAAAACATTTGGGGTGAGGGTCTGCTGCTGATCTGACCGTCTAAAACATTAGGGGCGAGTGCCTGCTGCTGAGCTGACCGTGTAAAACATTCAGTGCGAGTGCCTGCTGCTGATCTGACTGTGTAAAACATTAGGGGTGAGGGCCTGCTGCTACTTGCGCTTTACATACAAGTAAATATATGTTTCCTAACAATATTTCTTGTAAAATCGATGCTATCTTCGTTTTTTGGGGGTATTATTGTCATTCCGTAAAAGTGGCGTAATACTCGGACATCATCGTTAATAGCAGCGACTTCAGTGTCCAAGATGCATCCAGACATCCTCTCTATGCTGTTCCCAAACCATTTCAGTGGTGTTTCCACCATTTTCTCACGTTTCCCTATGAACCAGACACCCTCCCCTCTGCAGAGCAGGGGGTGCCTAGTGTTCTCCCATTGACTTCCATTATACTCGGGTGCTCGGCCGAGCACTCGAGCACCACCCAGTGTTCGGCCAGAGCACCTGAGCATCACGATGCTCGATCATCACTAGTCCTGATTTATCATGCCTTGTTCCCTCCATAAATGTGGTTTCAACAAGTTGCAAAATAGGGTTTATGCAATAGTTTTCATTCACTTGAGAAAAATGTTTGCGACATTTTGCAGTTGGTTAGCTATGTTAATGAGTTTCACTTCCGATTTATTATTGAGACTTCTCAATCTCACTCTAGTAGGAGTTTGGAGAAAACTGGAAAACTGCAGTAGCTTTTCTAGACAAAAGTGTTATGTTTAAGGATAAGACATGTTTATCAAGCAAGGGGTAACATTTGATCAATATGGCATAAAATACACCAATACTGACTTCAAATACTCACCTCATGATAAATTACCCCCATTATGTCATAATGATGGTACAGCAGCTGTGCTGTGCTATCACTTGTGGATGCAAGCTGTATTACATAGCCATTATCCAGGTATAACATCGGGATTAGAAAGAGTTGTTGACCACAGCATTCAATTTGATAGACAGAAAGAGGGTGCTGTGAGATGTTAATGAATTACTAAGGCAGCCGGTGGCCTTATAATAGCCTCCAGGCCTGACAATTTACTTCTATTGGGTGCTAACACTAATAGCACCCATAGTGTCCAAACAGGAGAAACTTAGAAGAAAAAGAAAAACACTGCAAAAAAGTCATGGAAAATGTGGCTGCAAAGGTATGCAGCCTTTTGGAGTTCTAGGAGGACATGACAGGTCTTCTTTAAACGGTACTCAGGGTGCGTGTGATTTTTGTCCCATGGCTATTGATCTATAGCAGTTTTGTACATGAGCCTTTACAATAGCGCACAAAATCCCCTTGGGTCTGTATTCATTACTATGTGTGCCACCACATGGTGCCTCTGTACAACTGCAATGTAGCACGTAAGGATTTGCATAGAATCTGTGAGAAAAATCTCTGTAAAATCAGTGTACAGTATGGACTGACTTCAAACTCTATGGGCAACTTATTAGGTAGACCTGTAAAATGAGCATGTGCATTAGGCCTAAGGAATAGGTTGCAAAACATTCTGGTATAAAAGAGGCATGATTTCTGTGTAATATTAAATGAGTTTTTCAAGAGTTTTTTCTACTGATGACCTGTCCTCTGGATAGGTCATCAGTATCTGATCGGTGGGGGTCCGCAGATCAACTGTTTGAGAAGGCAGCAGTGTTCACATTCATCAGTCACATGGCCTACCCTCAGGATAAGTCATCAATATTAGATCAGCAGGGATCCAACTCCTGGCACCCACGCCGACCAGCTGTTTGAAGAGAAACCAACACTCGTATGAGCACTGGCTTCTCTGCTCTGTTTACCTGCCTGACGCAGGAATTGCAGTGCTGAGCAGGTGTAATTACAAGTATGGCCTCCCCATTCACTTCTATGGGACGTCTGTTCAAGTGAATAGGACGCAGCCGTCCAACAGAAGTGAATGAGGACACTATACTTGTAATTACACTGCTTGCCGCTGCAATTCCTGTGACGATCAGGTAAAAAGAGAAGAGAAGGTAGTGCTCTTACAAGCGCTGCTTTCTCTTCAAACAGCTGATTGGCAGGGGTGCTGATATTGATGACCTAGAATGAGGATAAGTCATCAATAGTAAAACGCAGACAACTCCTTTAATATTATGTCAGAGTCAAGGCTCCAGAGTCTTCCAATAAAGCAGATGTGTTATTGAAAATTAAACAATGATATAAAACAGACACAGAAACCTCTCTGTGCTCCTCTCCACTATTAAACAATCCTTCCGTTACCATAGGAAGATTCACAACTGTTTAGATTGCAGTGTTTCAGATCCTTCACTAGATATAAATGGCACATGTGAGTAGGTATATTAGCTGCTTATTAGTTTGAAACCCTTGTCTTCTACAAGCAGAAGCACACACAGTTGCTCTGAAGTAATGAACATGTTTGCAGACTTCCTTCCATTCACAAGCAGTTAAAGTCTTTGGTGACAACTGCCCACAGAGAAGCTGTTCATTTAAAACTTATCTGACAAAATGTTTTCTGTGGAAATTCATCAGGTTTAAAGCAAACATTCTATTATACAGCTTTACACATGAGAGACGTTCCGAGAAAATCTGGAACCGATGTTCGTTCATAGAGTTTCTCTTCATAAATGTTCTTCATTCAAAACACACATAGACTGTGATCAAAGAACACGCTAACATTCTTATACCACACGTGCCAGCTTTTTATAGTGAGATCACTGAAAACAAGCTCATGTGAAATGAATGTGATGTCAGAAAGTTTGCCATGACTTTTCACACACGTATTGCAGCCACACTGTTAAGCTGGTTGTGGACGGGTGAGATTACCTGGAAAGTTGGAAGCTCATACTTTTGGCCGATACACTACAAACATTTCCGGTCATGCATAGTTTAGGCAGAATTTAAAAAACACCCTTTTAGTAACAGACCATAAATTACAGGCTATTGCCAACTACCAATGGAAAACATCCAAACACAACAGATCAAAATTTCAACAGCATGCAGTTAAAAAAGGCGGTGGGTGGGCCGAAACATGTCCTGCAAAAAAATTGTACTTACTATGAAGTTTGAAAGAGCAAGAAACAAATATATTGTAAGATGTGAGTGCCAGGACTTCTCTTTTACATGAAAATTTCAACAATACAAATCGGAAGGAAAGGTTAAACTGAGAACACAATCCAAATAGTTGTCCTAAAGAACATCTCCAGAGAAAACACAGTTTTCCATCATTGCACCCCTCACAAAGTCACATAAGGAAGTCATATGATGCTCAGATAGCAAGTTGCGATGATGAAAGCACTGCACTTCATGGGGATTTCATTTAATAGAGAACAGTGTAACTAGCAAATTTCTAAATCAATTCATGTAAAAAATATGCCTGCATCCACCTGAAAAAAAGCTGCAAGTCATGGCCACTAGGGGTCTCACTTTCACCTAAGCTGCAGTCCACTACCTGTTGTAAGGCAAGATCCATCGCTGGTAACAGAGACTCAAAAAACGTCTGCATGGAAGTGAGGCCTGTGTCAGAGCTAGCTGAGATAGTTTGCCTGATAAAACAACTGCTCTGAACATCAGAGGAACCTCCTGTGTGTCTATAAGTGTAGTTTTCCCCTCCTAATCTGTTCTGTGAGCTCCAGAGTGAGTTGGAAGTAAGGGAAAGGCTGTCCGAACAGTACAGTACTGGCAGAAGAGAGACCGCTCCTTCTTCTGAGTGAAATGCATCTAGCTGTGCAGCTGAAACAGAGAATGATATGGCTAAAAGGGACATTAGGGAACCCTAAACATGACTGTCCCTTTGCACAAAGAAGCACAGTCATTATGCAAAGTTTATTTGAAAACTCAAGTACCCTTTAAATGATTCAGTGTGGTTCGTTCAGTGTGTTTTCTAGATGTTAGGGTTGTTAGGGTGGTGGACATGAGTTCTGAGAATGCTGTAGAGGTTGGGTGGCTTCTGGGCATGTCCCTCTGGTGATTACCCCAGGAGCCTATATGTTCTAGTTACAAACCTGCTTTTTCTTCCTCTGTGCCATGCTATCAATCTCATGACTCCTTAGTATATCATAACATGGACAGTTAGAGCCAGTAGCATCTTTGTCTGCTAGGACCACAACCACACTGTAATTATCTTCAATATCCTCATAAATCAGATAAGAGACAATCCATATACAGTCAGGGAGGCTGTAGTGTCACTTTCATCATTATGAGCTGTGTAATCATTAGCCATTCCTGACCTTTCCTGTGAAGATCTTGTGTGTAACAGCCTATTTAATTTTATCATACAGGAAGTTCTGGTATGAGGCTGACCACAAGAAAGACAACTTATGCACAGGGGGTCACTAGGAAATCACATGGCCCATTGGAAGAATGATTTCTTGAATTTTCAGATAGAAAACAACTAATTAAGGTCACATTGCTGACATATATTAGGTGAATGGTTGTACAATTAATACTTTTTTATGTAATGCTTCTTTAAATCTTAGTTCACATGTACATCAAAGTGGTTGTCCAGGGGAATTATTTTTTTCAATAGTCTCATTATGGGTTAAAAATAAAAATATTACCAATAGTGCTCTGGTCCTCTACTTACTGGTATACAAAAACATAGCTATAAATACCAGCTCAGCTAATCATTGCCCTTAGCATTGACCTGCCTGCCGAGATTGACTGAAAGAGCATTTCCAGTCATTTCCTGTGTGATGAGTCAGGACCAGAAGAGAAGACACAGAATGACAGTGGTGGTGTATAAGTGAGATGACTAATACTTATTTGTTATTTTTAATCCATCCTGGCCCTTTAAAATATGGACCTCCTGGGACAACCTCTTAACTAAAAGTAATATACTTTGTATACCAAAATTGCAATAATAACTCCACCAGCTCCGTGATATCGTCATGGAGGAGTGCAAGAGGATTTCAGTGGCAACCTGTGAAGCTCTAATGAACTCCAGTGCAGTGCTGGACAATAATGGTGGCCACACAAAATATTGACACTTTGGGCACAATTTGGCCTTTTTCACTTAGGGATGTATTAACTTTTGTTGCCAACAGTTTAGACATTAATGGCTGTGTGTTGAGTTATTTTGATGGCACACCAAATTTACACTGTTATACAAGCTGTACACTGACTTCACCTTGTATCAAAATGTCATATCTTTAATGTTGTCCCATGAAAAGATATAATAAAATATTAACAAAAATGTGAAGGGTGTCCTTTTGTGAGATACTGTAGGTCACACATGCAATACTAAAGGACATCTGGATAAAATTGTACGTCCTGTATTATACTTAACAGCACGCCCTCTTTAAATGTGTTCCTCCTGGCTGTTAATGGTCCTCTAAGAAGTTGATGGTCATAATAGTAGCCAGTAGGTAGGATAAAAAAAGGACAAGCTAATGACTGCAATAAGTATTCTCAAAGTGTCTATTATCTCTTGACTTTACAATGTAATGCCAATGCGGAGACACATGACAAGTAGAAAAGGGTTAGGTCGCAGAAAGAGGCATAGCTATAGTTGAAGCAGGGGAAGTGACTGCCATGACACCCAAATTCAGAAGGGTCCCACCCAGGAGGAGAACTTAAAGATTTTGTCATGGCCCCTCTCAACAGTATTATACAATGATATACAGTGACAGTATACAGTGACATGTACGAAGAGGCTGCCTGGTCTGAGAACTATCTTAACTAAGTTGCACGGGAGGAGGGGGTTGCTGGGTGGTTGGGGGTGTCTCCCATTCAGGAATTTGCTGTGGGGCGCAGTCAATTCTAGTTACTCCACAGGTAATCAATATCTGATCGATGGGGTTCTGACAGCCTACTACCCTGCCAATCAGCTGTTCTGCAGTAGCTTTTGCTGCTGGAACTACATAGCTCCATCCACTTGTAGAGAAAGGGAGCAGTGCTGCAGTAACTGGCTCTGTCCACTACACAGTGGACGAAGCTGTGTAGTTCAAGCACCAGCTTCTGGTTCCGGATAATATCCGGATAAATATTACAGTTTTATTTGGCTGTTAACCTTAGATGTGTTAAAGAAAAAATGGACTAAAATGGAAAATCTGCCAAAAAAGTGAAATTTAGAAATTTCATCTCCATTTTCCTTTAATTCTTGTGGAATACCTAAAGGGTTAACAAAGTTTATAAAGTCAGTGTTAAGTAACTTGAGGGGTGTAGTTTCCAAAATGGAATCATTTATGGGGGGTTCTACTATGTAAGCCCCACAAAGTGACTTCAGACCTAAACTGGTCCTTAAAAAGTGGGTTTTGGAAATTTTCTTAAAAATTTTAAGAATTGCCTCTAAAATTCTAAGCCTTCTAATGTCCCAAAAAAATAAAATGACATTTACAAAATGATGCAAACATAAAGTAGACATATGGGGAATGTTAAATAATACATATTTTTTGAGGTATCACTTTCAATTTTAAAAGCAGAGAAACTGACATTTTGAAAATTGTGAATTGTTCAAAATTTTTGGTAAAGTTGGGATTTTTTCATAAATAAGGCCTCTTTCACATGACAGTATTTTTTGCGGGCTCCAATCCGCATTTTTCACATCCTACATCAAGGCGATCTCTTTAAGACGGGAACCTAACACTAAACGCCATAGTCACTAAGGAGACTGCTATGGCACTTAGAAAAACAATTCACAGAAAATGGTGCACTACAGCGGAAAATGCAGTTGACAATATATGGCTAAACCCTCACTCTGATGTTAAAATGAGACTTTCGCCAGTATATCCTTATTTCAAAGACATACCGGAGCCCGAGCACCGCGTCAAGGTATCTCAGTTGGCACGGGACCTAACGCTATCCCTGATATGGTATAGATAATGACAGATAGGTGCATGAGGTCCGAGACACAGCGACCAGCTCCCAGTTACCTCCAGCGTGAAATCACACATACGGTGGGAGGGGGGGCGGAGGCTGTATTTCCCACATTGCCCTGACGTCATGTGACCCAGGCTGCACAGGTGCACCTGAATGTTACCCATTAGTATAATCAAGGCACATTCAACCTGGAGTTGCCACGCCTCCAGGAATAAACGTACAAACAAACTCACAGAAAAAATGTGTGATTTCACGCTGGAGGTAACTGGGAGCTGGTCGCTGTGTCTCGGACCTCATGCACCTATCTGTCATTATCTATACCATATCAGGGATAGCGTTAGGTCCCGTGCCAACTGAGATACCTTGACGCGGTGCTCGGGCTCCGGTATGTCTTTGATATAAGGATATACTGGCGAAAGTCTCATTTTAACATCAGAGTGAGGGTTTAGCCATATATTGTCAACTGCATTTTCCGCTGTAGTGCACCATTTTCTGTGAATTGTTTTTCTATGTAGATTGTCACATCCGCACATTTGTCTACCCTGTGTAGGATGTTTTTGTGGTACATGTGGTCCGCTGCAGGCATCCTCCATTGTATGCATTTTTTGCTGGGGATTACGTTCGGCAGCGGGCCACATGTGCGGGATTTGCTCCCCCAGTTATATATGCGCTACAGCATTGGGGTTTTTGAGCATATTCTGCCATTTGAGACCACTGTGGTACATGTGGTCCGCTGCCGGCATCCTCCATTGTATGCATTTTTTGCTGGGGATTACGTTCGGCAGCGGGCCACATGTGCGGGATTTGCTCCCCCAGTTATATATGCGCTACAGCATTGGGGTTTTGAGCATGTTCTGCCATTTGAGACCACCTTTTTTTTTTTCTGTGAGTTTGCTATGGCACTTAGCGACTATGGCGTTTAGTGTTAGGTTCCCGTCTTAAAGAGATCGCCTTGATGTAGGGCAGACGGGCACAGATAATTTTTGTACAAAATTATTTGCCAAGAATCTCACATTTACAATGTAGCGCTAGTATTGTGTAGATAGTGAGTATGGCAGTATTGTATGTACTCATTTTATTGTCTGTGTTCACAGAGTGCTGTTGTATTTTTTATGTTTTACCGTTCAATTTTCTAATAGCACCATTTAATATTCCATATCATGTAGTGGGAAGTGGTAAAAACTTCTAAATGGGGTGGAACAGGAAAAAAAGCTACTCTGCCATTGTTTTTTGAGTGTTGTTTTTACGACGTTCACTGTGCAGTAAAAATAACACATTGCCGTTATTCTGGGGATCAGCGGTACAAATTTTTTTTCTATCTTTAATACTTAAAAAAAATGTTTAGAAAAATGGAGCTGTATAAGGTCTTTTTTTGCAAGGAGGCCATTTTGATTTTCTTTTCCATTACGGCATTCACCATAGAGGATAAAATTTAATAGTTCAGTTATTTTTGTATACCACAATAAAAATGATGTTTGTTTTTTTGTTTATTTTTATATGCAAAATCGGCAAAAGGGATGATATCAATTTTTCATTTTTTAAATATTTTTTCAAAACTTTATTCTGGGGTAGGGCTCAAAAGGGAATTAAAGAGGTTGTCTCATGACAACAATTTATTCCCATTTCAATAGAGTGGCAGACACATGTGCATCTGCTGCTCTATGAAAATGCTAAAAGAAGCGAGTACAAGCGCTTGGCTATCTCCAGCAGTCTCAGACCCCCACCGATCAGACACCTATCTCCTATCCTGTGGACAGGGGATAAGTTGTTGTCATGGGACAACCCCTTTAACTATGCCAGCCCTGGGAGTCTTTAACTATAGAAGGCAATCTTGTAGTGGGAGGGCCATTGGGTTACTGGTAACCAGTAAATGACCCATCAGATCAAATGGTAGCAATTGACCACGGCATCTGATGAGTTAAATGTTTGAGCTGTAGTTGTCTTCAATCACAGCCAATAGTGGCAGGTGTCTGCTATGTAAAACATCAGGCACCCACCAACTATGGCACCTGCTTAGCTCATGGGCAGGCACCATCTTTAAAGACCCGACTTATGCAGTACATGTATGGCAGATGTCGGGAAGGGTTTCATCATAAGCACCTTGTGTGAATTTTTGAAAAAATCTTGTAAAAACTATAGCTTTTACTACAAATCCTTATTGTTTCAGAAGCATACCACATGAAGTTGTACAGCAATAGCTGGAGATAAAATTCCATTTATAATTTAAAGTATGCATTTCATATTTACTATAATGTATATGCACATTGTTATATCCTACAGTAGTCTGAACATTTTGTAATATAGGTATTTTTTATCATTACAATTTCATAGAAAACATCATAACTAGAGAGGAGCGAGCACTAAAATGCTCTGGTGCTTGTTATTCGAGACAAACTTTTCCCGATGCTCTGGTGCTCTTTTCGAGTAACGAACCCCATTGAAGTCAATGGGAGACTTCAGCATTTTTTGCAGGGGACCAAGGCTCTGCCTAGGGAAGGCTGGGTGAAAACCTGGGAACCTCAGAAAATGATGGAAACACCACGGAAATGGACAGGAAACAGCAGGGGCAGCATGCATGGATGCCTCTGAGGTTGCCTAATCCCACCATTACCCCAAATTCTCCTGCAACAGGCTGGTGGTTACCCTCATGGCAATTGTGCTCACCCAGACCAAGAAAGGCGAGGCACATGCCCATCACATGTTAGGGAAGCACCCAACTAGGTGCAACGAAGGTCCATCACCCATGCCCATGCTGGCACTGCTCTCCTATCCCCAGCCACACGATGCAGGCATAAGCCTGACACAGCATGGCGGTGACACCAACAAGTGACCAAGTTAGATGAGGTAGCAGGTGAGCCACCCAAAAATTTTACCTGACGCAGCATGGCAGTGACAACAGAGTGACCGAGTGACACTGCGGGAGCAGGCAAACCACATAAACATTTTTTGTGGCCCTGTATAGCGGCTGTGACAACAGAGTGACTGAGTTAGTATGCGGTAGCTGGTGAAGCACCCAAAAATTTTGCCTGACACAGCATGGCGGTTACACCACCAATGACTTTGTCCGACTGAGAATGCAGTGGAATGGCTTTTGTTGAGCCTCCAAAAATTTTTTTCTTTTCGGAGTACATAAAGTCGACCCTCAGCAAAAAATTTTTTTTTAAAATGTCGGTACTTGCGCCTCCTGAAAAATTGTTTTGGACTGTCTGTTTGACACTCCTGAAACATTGTTTTACACTGTCTGTAGTTGACACTGCGGAAAAATTGTTTGGAGAGAGGGCCTGTTGGTGGCCCTCCGGAAAAATTGTTTAGAGAGAGGGCCTGTAGGTGGACCTCTGGAAAAATTGTTTGGAGAGAGGGACTGAAGGGGGCCCTCCGGAAAAATTGTTTAGAGAGAGGGCCTGTAGGTGAATCTCCAGAAAAATTGTTTAGAGAGAGGGCCTGTAGGTGGACCTCCGGAAAAATTGTTTGGAGAGAGGGCCTGTAGGTGGACCTGCGGAAAAATTGTTTAGAGAGAGGGCCTGTAGGTGGCCCTCCGGAAAAATTGTGGTAAAAGAGCGCCAGTTGGACCTCTAAAAAATTGCGTTTTTTGGGTCAGCGTTAGGCAAAGACGACAAGGAGGAGGGGGAGTAGGAGGAGTAGAGAAGAGGAATCGGAATCATAAGTAATGTTAATCTTTAGCTGCTTTCCCCCGGAGGAGATTTGAATTCCGGTGAAATCCAGGCTTTGTTCATTTTAATAAGCGTCAGCCTGTCAGTGCTGTCAGTTGACAGGTGTGTACGCTTATCGGTGATGACGCCACCAGCTGCACTGAATACCCGCTCTGACAACACGCTAGCGGCAGGGCAGGCCAGCACCTCCAAGGCGTACAGCGCCAGTTCAGGCCACGTGTCCAGCTTTGAAACCCAGTAGTTGTATGGATCAGAGTGATCGTTGGTATGGTCAGCTAGGTACTCCCTCACCATCTTTCTGTAAAGCTCACCCCTACTCTGCCTAGACTGGGGAGTCTTGCTGGGGTGACATAAATCTGGCAAAGGCCTTGGAGAGTGTTCCCCAGGCAGTGCTGGACAAGCTGCCTGCTCACATCCTCTCCCCCGCTACTTGGCCCACAGAGCCATGCCCTCTGCCGCTAGCGGCGTCAGATGGGAAGGATTGTTTCAGCTTGTGCACCAGGGCCTGTTGATATTGATTCACTCTCATACTCCTTTCCTCTACAGGCATGAGAGTGGAAAGGTTCTGCTTCTACCGTGGGTCCAGGAGAGTAAACACCCAGTAATCAGTGTTTGAAAAAATGCTTCTAACGCGAGGGTCACGGCATAGGCAGCCTAACATGAAGTCTGCCATGTGCGCCAGAGTCCCAACACTCAAGAATTCCCTCTCCTCACTGACCTGACTCTCCATTTCCTCCTCCTCCTCCTCGAACTCCTCCTCTTCAGCCCATACACCCTCAAGAGTTGAGAAGGACTGAGCATTGGTACCCTCTTCTGTCTCGCCAACATTCTCCTCCTCTTCCTCCTCATCCTCATCCCCCTCCTCCAATACGCGCTGAGAAACAGACCGGAGGGTGCTCTGGCTATCAAGCGACGTATCTTCTTCCCCCATCTCCTGTGACAAGCGCAAAGCTTCTGACTTCATGCTGAACAGTGAGTTTTTCAACAGGCAAAGCAGCGGGATGGTGAGGCTGATAATGGCGGCATCACCGCTAATCATCTGTGTTGACTCCTCAAAGTTGCTCAACACCTGACAGATATCAGACATCCACGTCCACTCCTCATTGTAGACTTGAGGATTCTGAGTGACCTGACTACCAGTTCTGGTGGAAGTTGACATCTGACAGTCTACAATCGCTCTGCGCTGCTGGTAAACTCTGGATAACATGTTTAATGTCAAATTCCACCTTGTGGGCACGTCGCACAACAGTCGGTCAGCGGGCAGTTGTAGGCGCCGCTGTTCTGCCCAGGGAGTGGCAGCATCTGTGGTCGACTTGCGGAAATGCGCACAGATGCGGCGGACCTTGGTGAGCAAATCAGGCAGATTGAGGTATGTCTTGAGGAACCGCTGAACTATGAGATTGAACACGTGGGCCAGGCATGGCACATGTGTCAGTCTGCCGAGTTGCAGAGCTGCCACCAGGTTACGCCCGTTGTCACACACAACCATGTCTGGCTTGAGGTTCAGCGGTGCCAGCCACAGATCAGTCTGCGCCATGATGCCCTGTAACAGCTCTTGGGCGGTGTGCCTTTTGTCACCTAAGCTCAGCAGTTTGAGCATCGCCTGCTGGCGCTTAGCCACGGCACTGCTGCTGCGCCTAGAGCTACCGACTGAAGGTGCTGTGCCCACGGATGGTAATTCGGAGGAGGAGGTGGAGGAGGAGGGGTCGGAGGAGGAGGCATAGTACGTCTGAGAGACCAATCCTCGGTGTGGGCAGTACATGAGCAGCCCCAGGGTCAGACTCGGTCACAGCCTCCACCAAGTTAACCTAATGTGCCGTCAGTGATATATAGTTTCCCTGCCCGGCAGCACTTGTCCACGTTTCCGTGGTTAGGTGGACCTTCTCAAAAACAGCGTTGGTCAGGGCACGGATGATGTCTTTTGTGACACGTGCTGGTGTAGGGATGGGACGGCACATCGGGAAAAATAGTGGCGGCTGGGGACGGAATACCGAGGGGCAGCCACCGCCATGAGATTGCAAAAGGCCTCGGTCTCTACCAGCCTATAGGGCAGCATCTCCAGGCTCAGCAATTTGGAGATGTGGACGTGGAGGGCTTGGGCATGTGGGTGGGTGGAACTGTATTTCCTCTTGTGCTCCAGCGTCTGCTGTAAAGACAGCTGAACGTTGCGCAGGGACACATTGGTGTACTCTGTGGAGGATCGTGGAGGCGAAGGTGTGGTTTTCTGGCGGGAGGCGCTCGTGCCGGGGTCCTGGGCAGGGGGTTGACTAGCAGAGGCAGCAAGTGACACAGGGGAAGGAGCAGTGGTGTGACCCGCAGGAGGTGAACGGCCTTGGTTCCATTGAGTGGGGTGTTTAGCACTCATATGCCTGCGCATGCTGGTGGTGGTTAGGCTAGTAGTGGTGACACCCCTGCTGATACTGGCATGGCACAGGTTGCACACCACAGTCCGTCGGTCATCCTCACTTTCTTTAATGAACCTCCAGACTTGCGAACATCTAGGCTTCGCCACGGGAGCTTCACTACGTGAAACAGTTGCTGCTGATGCACCAGCTCTGGCCCTGCTTCTCCCTCTGGCCACACCACTGCCTCTTCCAACCTGTTCTGGTGCAGCACTCGCCTCCGCCTCAGAAGCACTGTCTTCACTCGGCTTATCAACCCAGCTTGGGTAAGTCACCTTGTCATCCTCCGATTCCTCAGTCTGCTCCCCCCTCGGACTTCCTGCCCTGACAACAACTTCACCACTGTCTGACAACCGTGTCTCCTCATCGTCCGACACCTCTTTACACACTTCTTCCAAGTCAACAATGTCATCATCATCACCCACAGACTGCGACAATTGGAAAACTTGGGCATTGGGAACGAGGTCAGCAGCAACCTGAGAAGTTGTTTGTGACTCTGGGAAGGGTCCAGAAAACAGTTCCTGAGAGTATGCCGGATCGCATTCCAAATTTTCCTGGGAGGGGGCAGACTGGGGGGAAGGAGGTTGAGGTGGAGGAGCCAGAGGAGTGCTCCCTTGGGTAACATGGGTGGACTGCGTGGAAGACTGACTGGTGGACAAATTACTTGAAGCATTGTCCGCAATCCACGACATCACCTGTTCGCACTGTTGTGCTTTCAACAGTCCTCTACCACGTGTCCCTGTAAGTTGAGACATGAAGCTAGGGAGTGTAGCTCTGCGGTGTTCCCCTGCTCCCTCATCAGCAGGTACTGTCTCACCCTGCCCAGGACCACAGCCTCTGCCCCCTGCAGTAATTGAATGCCCACGCTCACGCCCTCGTCCTCGACCCTTAGCCCTGGGGTTCAACATTTTCTGTATATAAGTGTATTATATATACAAAAATAAAAAATGGGCCTGCTGTACTGAAACCCACAAACTTGTTCCATCTGAACAAGTTAATATATAGGTGGATAAGTTAGAGCAAACATACGTATGTTATTACGTACCGTGCAGTATGGAGAAATTACACTGAAACTATTAGATTAGGCAGACTTGGTCTGCTTAATTGCAACCCAGACAAATGTCGCACAGAGATTTTTGTAATGTAGCTGTATCAGTGAGAGCAAAAGACCTTTTTTACTGACGTGACGTACAGAATGGGTCACCTGGACAGAAAATACGGATTGTGGTTTGTGGTGAGTGGACAGCTGAACTGTGACACACAGAATGATTCCACACAGCTGTATGAAATGGATTTGTATCACTGAGATAAAACAACAAAAAAACTTTTTTTTTTTTATATATATTTTTTTTTTAATGTGACGTGCAGAAAATATCAGAAAGCAAACTCAGCCCCTGCTGACTGTGGCTATTTTGACTGCAACCCAGAAAAATGTTGCACTCAGATTTTTCTAATGTAGCTGTATCAGTGAGAGCAAAAGACCTTTTTTAATTACGTGACGTACAGAATGTGTCACCTGGACAGAAAATACGGATTTTGCTTTGTATATAGGTGGATAAGTTAGAGCTAAATTACGTATGTTATTACGTACCGTGCAGTATGGAGCAATTACACTGAAACTATTAGATTAGGCAGACTTGGTCTGCTTAAGTGCAACCCAGACAAATGTCGCACAGAGATTTTTGTAATGTAGCTCTATCAGTGAGAGCAAAAGACCTTTTTTAATTACGTGATGTACAGAATGGGTCACCTGGACAGAAAATACGGATTGTGCTTTGTATATAGGTGGATAAGTTAGAGCAAAATTACGTATGTTATTACGTACCGTGCAGTATGGAGCACTTACACTGAAACTATTAGATTAGGCAGACTTGGTCTGATTAATTGCAACCCAGACAAATGTCGCACAGAGATTTTTGTAATGTAGCTGTATCAGTGAGAGCAAAAGACCTTTTTTAATTACGTGACGTACAGAATGTGTCACCTGGACAGAAAATACGGATTGTGGTTTGTGGTGAGTGGACAGCTGAACTGTGACACACAGAATGGTTCTACACAGCTGTATGAAATGGATTTGTATCACTGAGATAACACAACAAAAAAACTATTTTTTTTTTTTTTTTATATATATATATATTTTTAACGTGACGTGCAGAAAATATCAGAGAGCAAACTCAGCCCCTGCTGACTGTGGATATTTTGACTGCAACCCAGAAAAATGTCGCACTCAGATTTTTCTAATGTAGCTGTATCAGTGAGAGCAAAAGACCTTTTTTAATTATGTGACGTACAGTATAGGTCACCTGGACAGAAAATACGGATTGTGGTTTGTGGTGAGTGGACAGCTGAACTGTGACACACAGAATGGTTCCACACAGCTGTATGAAATGGATTTGTATCACTGAGATAAAACAAAAAAAAATTGTTATATATGGCGATAGCTGCACTACTAGTGCCAGTCAGCCCAGAGACAAAAAAAAGTGTCTTGTAGCCCTTAGAAGCGCTGTTGGGTTCTTTTGATATCACTCCTGCCTAACAGAGAACTAAATCCAGGCCCTAACACTCTCCCTGAAACGCAGCAGATCTGTCCCTAACGACATCCAGGCAGCGACTGAGCCGAGCACCGCGGGCAGTCACTAGTATATTCCAGGGACACCTTATCAGGCCAGCCAACCCCTGCTATCGACATGTAAGGGCCCCACGTGATGCTGGGTGTACCGCAGAGTCTCCTGGCTTGTGATTGGCTGAGTTTATAGGTGCCAAAAATTCAAAATGCGGGAGATGCCATTTCCTCGAGCATGGCGAGATACTCGTCTGAGCAGCGAGCACTTACGAGTACCGTAATACTCGAACGAGCACCAAGCTCGGATGAGCATGCTCGCTCATCTCTAATCATAACAAATAATAACCTGTTTTAGTAAGCATTCTTAGTGATTATTCACAAATTAAAATCAAGTTTGAACATTTTTAAGATTAAAAAATACAAAAAAATGAAATGCTGCTAAATAATGCACAAGAACTAGAGATCCCAGGCTACATCCCATTTTGTCACAGAAAATTTCTCCTTTGAATTTTTAATGAATGATGAATAGGAGGACCTGGAACAAGCCTCTCATTTAGGGATCATGTCCATAACTGTAAGAGTTTTGCGGTCAACAATTACCGCAAGACACTGATCCCGGTCGAGTGAATGGCAACATTTTTTTTAACATTTGTAGCAATTTCCTATGCTTTTTTTTTGCTGGGCAGCGGAACGGGCTCCATTAAAATGAATGGGTTCATATCTAATCTACAAAAAATGCAGATCAGATGCAGACCAAAGATATGGCCGTGTGCATGAGTCTTTACCTGCAGTCTGACTATATAGTCTTGCCCATCCCATAGCAGCTGTCTGACTCTGCAGTCTGCCCCCCTATAACAGCAGTCTTATTGTACTAAAGTACAACGGTAGTATAATCCTGTAGTCTGGCGGTGGACCACAGTAGTGTCAGAACCGAAGTGTCAGGGGATCAGTGAGGTATTACATTTTAAACATTTTTTAAGCCATTCTTGCCCTTTAAAGTTGTTTTTTTTAACCATAGGACAACACCTTTCAATCTGAGGACCTATATTAAAGTGTTGGCACCATGTGGATTTTGAAGTGCACCAATTCAGCAACCCCATGGTTTGTTTTATCTACCAAAGGGTAAAATTACAGAGAAAGGGCTCATGCACACAAACGTATTTTTTTTCCGTTTCCATTCCTTTTTTTTTGCGGACCGTATGCGGAACCATTCACTTCAATGGGTCTGCAAAAAAATAGGAAACCACTCCGTCTGCATTCTGTGTCCGTATGGCCGCATGGCCGTTCCATAAAAAAGTAGTGCTTGTCCTATTATTGTCCGCAAATCACGGTCCATGGCCCCATTGAAGTCAATGGGTCTGCAAAAAATATGGAACGCACACGGAACGTCACCGTATTTCATCCGTTTTTTGTGGATCCATGATGTAGAATTTTAGGCCAGGCCCACAATAGCCATGTGCTTCAGTTTGTAAATAAAGTTTGGCAGACAGGTGCAGTGTGTAGTAGGCCACAGCCAAGATTACATCATGTCTCGTCTGGATGTGGAGGAGCTTATTTCTTTAATCCAAGAAAGGGCCGAGCTATGGGACACCCGGTGTGACCATTATCATGAGCGCGTAAGAAAAGATGTGCGTGGATTGAGGTTGTGCGCACCATATTCGGATCCGAGTGGGAGAGATGTATGAAAAGCAAACATGCAGGCCTTGGTAAGCCAACCCTTGCAGATCTTCAATGTTTGCATATAAAGCTAAATGGATAGGTGATGTTTAAAAAGTATTTAGCAATCAGCTGCATTCCATATCATGGTCATCAACATCGTATTAATATCAGCATGTGTTTATGACTGTTAACTCTGGTATAGTATTTCAGCAAGCAACTGTCATGTAATGTCATGACAGTTTTATTAATGCCCCCTCATAGTCTGACCCATCTGTAAACTGTATTTGCATCTATTGCACTATTTCCAGTATGATAGTGGCCATGTTATTGCAACTCACTGCATGTTCCCTCCTGTACAAAGTGATAGCTGCATTATTTATGCATGTTTAAGGTTTTCACGTGCCTATTGTCACTCTGTAAGCGCATGAAAGGCTCCAACTGTTCGTGTTATTATCAATAAACCCTAATATTAACTAATTATGTGCCATAATGTGGAATGAAGTGACAGTCATAATTTTTGTGCCATTTTGTAAACTTGAATAAATGCGCATTAAGTTAATTATGTCGTCAGGGTGAGCGCTCTGTTGAGATCTTTTGTGCTGAGTTTCGGAGGTGGGCTACGGATACCGAATGGAAAGATCCGGCTCTCCGTAGTCAGTTTTGTCAAAGGTTATCAAAAAGGCTGAAGGACGCTTTGGCCTTTCATGAAACTCCAGTGTCTTTAGAAGCTGCTATGTCTCTTGCTGTACGCATGGATAGACACCTGAGAGAGAGATCTAGGGGCCCCGGCTCTCAGGACGTACTATCACATAGTGTATTGTCTTCCTATGACACTTCGGGTGAAGATACTCCTGGGTTGATATCTGGGGACGAACCCATGCAGTTAGGGGGGCCACTCCTGCTTCCACCTTTAAGGGAGTGTGTTTTTACTGCGGACAGAAAGGACACTTTATCAACGCATGTCCATGCAGTCAGTCTCTAAAAGAGAAAAAAAGAAAGGGGGTGTTAAATTCCCATCTCACTCTTGGAGGAGTGGGTGGAGAGACAGAAAATGTGCATTTGTCTTCATCCTGTAGTACCCGTTTTCTCCTGACTGCCGAGGTGGCGCTAGAGTCAAAGGTTGTGAGAATTGAGGTGTTTATTGACAGCGGGGCAGGAGTGAACCTGATTGATGCTCAGTTTGTCCGTATGCATGGATTGTCTCCGAGCGCATTGGAGAAGAGGATTTCTGTGTTTGCTATTGATTCTACGCCTCTTTCTCAAAAGTGTTTGTCTCAGATGGTGCATGATATCAGATTAAGGCTACATTCAAACGTCCGTATGTGTTCACATCCTGGAAAATGGTCAGTTTTTTGCGGATCCGTTGTTCCGCAAAAAGCTCCGTTTTTCGAGGACATCCGTTCCGTTTTTCCGTAAAAAACAGAAAGGATGTATCCATATGTCATCCGTTTTTTGCGGATCCGCAAAAAACGGAAGGATGAATAACATCTTTTTTTTTCCCACCCCTCCTGGAACGGAATCTGCAAATACGGATGACATGCGGATGCCTTTCAGCATGTCTTCCGCATTTTTTGCGGATCCATAGACTTTCATTGTGCTACGGACCGCAATTCGGGAGAAAAGTAGGACAGGAGGATTTCTGTTTGCGGATCCGCAAAACGGAATGGAACAGATTAACGGATGCCGACAACATACGGTGCAATGTCCGCAGATTATCAGGACCCATTGAAATGAATGGATCCGCAAAATATCCACAAAAACCGTCCGCAATTGCGGAACGGATGTGGATAGATTGCGGATGTTTTAAACGGGCGTGTGAATGTAGCCTAAGAGTGGGTGAATTTTATCAGGAACTTATTTAGTGTTTTGTGTTGGAAGGTCTTCCTGCTCCTGTGGTGCTGTGTTTACCGTGGTTAAGCAAACACAATCCAACCATCGATTGGCATAATAGACAGATTCTGGATTGGGGTGATTATTGCATTGAAAATTGTTTTAATACACCTTTTTCTGTGTTAACCATTAAGACACTGCCCGCTTCTATATCTGATTTTGCTGATGTATTTTCTGAAGGTGGATGTCAGGATTTACCCCCACATCGGGAATACGATTGTCCTATCAATCTTTCCCCAGAGCAAAATTGCCCAAATCTAGGCTGTATAACCTTTCTGGACCTGCCAGAATGGCCATGAAAGAATATATTGCTGAGAGTTTGGCTAAAGGACACATAAGACCTTCCAAATCTCCAGTGGCAGCTGGGTTTTTCTTTGTAAAAAAAACGGACAGAACTCTTAGGCCATGTCTGGATTTCTGTGAACTCAATCGGATTATTGTCCATGATCCTTACCTCCTTCCTTTGATTCCCGATTTGTTTAACTAGATTGTGGATGCCAAGGTGTTCTCCAAGTTGGAGTTAAGGGGGGCATATAATCTGGTCAGGATCAAGGAAGGGGATGAATGGAAGACAGCTTTTAACACTCCTGAGGGTCACTTTGAGAACCTGGTCATGCCTTTTGGGTTGACCAATGCTCCTGCCGTCTTCCAGCATTTTGTTAATGACATTTTTCATCACCTTGTGGGGAGGTTTGTAGTCGTGTATTTGGATGACATACTAATCTATTCTCCAGATATGGTGACACATCAGGATCACGTTAGACAGGTGTTGCAGATCTTAAGTGATAACAAATTGTATGCAAAATTAGAGAAATGTGTTTTTGCTGTACAAGAGGTGCAATTCTTAGGATACCTGTTGTCATCTTCAGGTTTTCGAATGGATTGGACTGGGATCGACCGGAAAATTTGAAGACTCTTATGCAGTTTTTGGGGTTCACCAACTATTACCAAAAGTTTATTAAGAACTATTCGACAATATTTAAACCCTTAACTGACATGACTAGGAAAGGGACAGATGTCTCAGTGTGGTCTGATGCAGCATTGCAAGCCTTTTCCGCTGTAAAGGAGTGCTTCTCTTCTTCCCCTATTTTGGTGCAGCCTGATGTGTCACAACCTTTCATTGTGGAGGTTGACGCATCCGAGGTGGGGGTAGGAGCAGTTTTGTCACAGGGTCCGTTACCAGGTAAATGGCGCCCATGTGCCTTTTTCTCGAAAACACTCTTTGCAGCGGAGAGAAATTACGATGTGGGCAACAGAGAGTTACTGGCCATTAAGTTGGCTTTTGAGGAATGGCATCATTGGTTGGAAGGGGCGATTCACCCAATCACGGTATTCACAGATCACAAAAATCTGGCTTACCTTGAGTCGGTGAAACGATTGAACCTGAGGCAGGCCAGATGGTCTTTGTTCTTCACCAGATTCAATTTCATTGTTACGTATCGTCCTGGGATTAAGAATGTCAAGGCGGATGCCTTGTCACATAGTTTTTCCGGAGGTGGTGATTTTGAAGATCTGAGCCCTATACTGTATGAAGGGGTGGTGATATCTGCTCTTTACCCTGATTTTGAGACCTAATCTCTCATAGATTCTGGTGGCCAGGTCTGCGTAAATGTGTTGAGGACTATATGTCGGCCTGTAGTGACTGTGCACACGTGCTAAGGTGACACATACTCGACCTTCTGGACCCCTACTCCCGTTGCCCATCCCGTCCAGACCATGGACTCACTTGTCTATGGACTTTATCACTGATCTTCCTAATTCGTCTGGAAAGACAGTTATTCTGGTGGTTGTAGATCATTTTAGTAAAATGGCGCACTCTATTGCATTGCCCAGACTCCCTAATGCTAAAACCCTTGAACAAGTGTTTGTTGACAACATTGTGAAACTTCATGGCATTCCCACTGATGTGGTCTCTGATCGTGGGACTCAGTTTGTGTCCAGATTCTGGAAGGCCTTCTGTACTGGGCTCGGGGTACAACTGTCTTTTTCCTCTGCTTTTCACCCTCAGACGAATGGACAGACAGAGCGTACTAATCAGAGTCTGGAGACTTACTTGAGATGTTTTGTCTCTGAGAATCAGGAGGAGTGGTCCTCGTTTTTGTCTCTGGCGGAGTTTGCCATAAACAATCGTAGACAGGAGTCCACTGGCAAGTCGCCGTTTTTGGTGCATATGGGTTTCACCCGCAGTTTGGCACTTTTTTTGGTTCAGATACCTCTGGTATTCCTGAGGAAGAACGTTTTTCGTCATCATTGTCATCTATATGGTGGAAAATTCAAAGTAACTTGCTAAATATGGGCAATAAGTACAAACATGTGGCTGAGGAAACGTATGAATGGTCCGGACCCTAAGAGTGGGTGATTCTGTGTGGCTGTCCACAAGAAACATTAAGTTGAAAGTTCCTTCTTGGAAGTTGGGTCCAAGATTTATTGGTCCATATAAGATCACTGCCATTATTAATCCTGTAGCATTTCGTCTTGAACTTCCTCAAGCCCTGAAAATTCATAATGTATTTCACAGATCTTTGTTAAAGAGATATGTTGAAGCTTTGGAGCCATCTCCCTTGCCACCCGCGCCTGTCATGGTGGACGGCAGTTTGGAATTCCAGATCGCCAAGATTATTGACTCTAGAGTTCTTCGTAGAACTCTTCAATATCTTGTTCACTGTAAGGGTTATGGACCAGAAGAGAGGACGTAGGTACCGGCATCTGACGTGAATGCCAGTCGTTTGGTGAAAGATTTTCACAGATCTCATCCAGACAAAGTTGGTCCGGGGTGCCCGGAGGTCACCCATAGAAGGGGGGGTACTGTCACGGACATTCCTATGACATATAACAGAAGGTCTGTCAGATTGGCAACACATGGAATAATCTGACATGTTTTCCCTTTTTGTTGTTGGTATTTACCACACCCTTTTCCTTCAGGTGTTCCTGGTGTGGTAATTGTCCCTCCCCAATTTATTGCTTCTTCTCCCACTATTCCTTGCGGTTTATAGCTTCAGTTGTTGTTTGTAGTGTGCAGCAGTTAGGTTTTCAGCTGAGATCCTGGAGCCTCCATTTCTTCACTGAAAGATAAGTTTCCTTTTCCCTTCTGTGTGTTTTGTTATTAGGCTTTAGGGAGACCCCTGTTCGTCCTTCCTTTTGGATGAACAGGTATACTCATTCCTGTCATTAGTTCCAGGGTCCTATAGGTTCAGTTCGGTGTTTAGGTTCCTGTGTATGAACTTGCCTACATTTGAGGCCTGTTCATACTGGTAGATAGACAGGAATTGAGCCAGGGTTTCCTGTAGGAGGTGTCCATCTTCCTTCCTTAGTTTCTAGGCCTAATATCCTTTCCCTCCTACGTTTGGTTTGGTTTCCCCCCCCCCACACCTGCGCGTGACATGTTCCTAAGGCTTTCTTCACATTCGCTACATACTTGTCCAATAAATTGTACGCTAATGCTATGTATAAGTTACTCTATACGCTGTTGCATACGAATTCAAATACTTAGTGAACATTTACTATTAGTTCATTATTCGGGCGCAAAAGCCCGGGAAGAAAGCGGTCACCTGACCTAGTGGGCAGGGCTTGCTCTGATTGGCTCAGTAAGCCAGTGACGCATCACTTCTGCTGCGACTGCTGAGACGAGCAGAAGCACTGTGTGTGAAGTTCTTAAAGACTGAGACCTGTGTTGTTGAAATTGGGGTGTAATTGTTCAGGGAATCCATATTACACATCAGGGATACTGCAGGGCAAGTGCAGGGCCAGTGCAGGGCTAGTAATTAATCAGACAGGGAGAGAGAGATAGGGAGAGAGACAGGGAGAGAGACAGGGACAAAGAAAAAGACCAGCTGCAGGGCCACAGAGCCAAGTGAAAAATGGCTGGAAAGGATAAGCAAAAGGGGTCCAGTTCCAGCCAGACCTCGAGCTCTAAAAAAAAAAAAAGGGAGAAGGTGGCACAGGGCAGCACTGCCAAAGGACCTGCAGCTGGAGCTTCTACTTGTAGTATTCGCAATACTTGGCCGGTTTTCCACCGGGCTAACCCACCAAGGCGCAAAATTGTAGTGGAGTGGATGGCATACTCATCTCAGTCTCAGCCAGATGATCTGCTGTCATCTGCTGACACAGTATCCGTATGTAGCCAGGGGTCAGACTCAGAGCATTCCTCCTGCTCCACCATTCCTCTCCAGCAAAGCCCGTCATTTTCGTACACAATTTGTACGCTCATGCGTACATGTTCAAAGAAGTTGCATACCTTTTAAAACTGAACGTTTGTTATTAGTGCGCAAATGTTCGCAAAATGCCACATAATAACGTATGATTTGTACGCAGATTCGTCGAATAGATTTGTAGAATATATGAATCTTATGAAAGGTTAGACGAATGTTCGGCGAATACAATTTTTAATGATTCTACTTTTAACTATAGTCGAATAAAATGTTTAGTACAATATATGTTGTTCAAGCTATAGAGTACTAAGGTTTCATTTATGTATATCCTGTGTATATGCACATATATGTTTTGGATAATTTTTTTTATCTTTAAACCTTTCTCATTTTAATTTTAGTACTGTTGACAACCTGGATCCAGAGGTTGCTTGGGAGTCCTGGTCAAACCCGGATGAGCCATCAGGGCGTCACTCACCAGCGGCCCATTTGTCGGAGGGCCAAGAAATGTTAGCCCAGGAGCCCACACGCCTGGAGCCAACTGAAGAGGCCTCATATTCCGAGGCCCAGGAAAATGTTCCTTCCAGAACCAGTCCAAGCAAGGCCACGTGCAAGAAGGGGTGGTAGGCAACGAGCAACAGATCCTGGAACTGCTCGAGCACAGATTGACCATACTCTGCTCGAGTATCTCCAGAAAAAAAGGAGGAGAGCAAAGAAGAGCGTCTGCTAAAGAGCTTTGAGCCATATATAAAAAAATACTCAGATGAAAAGCAGACTATATTTGCCAACATTGTGACTTCGGTCATTAATATAATGGACACATCATTGGATCCATTAGAGTTGGTCATATGTGTTGACCAACTTAAGCTTCGCGCCTTAGCACGAGACTTAGAACCCCAACCTAGCCCCAGTGCTGTGGGTCAGGGACAAAGTCTGGGACCTTTATCTCAGCCTTTTTTCTCTCAAGAAATGAGGCCTTATTATGGGCCTCCAGTTTCCGTGACTCCCCATACTTCTTTTGTGCCACTAGGGGAAATTTGTGCCCCTCAAAGGCATGCCCAAGGCCCCTTTATCAGGGAGTTTTTTGAGTTATAATTTTATGTATAATTTAATATTATATTCTTTAATTTTATTTTAACAAAGCTGAACGTAAAGCAATATGTTTATTGGTGTTTTAATAGTAAAACTTCTGTTTTTATCACTGAACCTTTATTGCCTAATGTCATTATTCCAAATAAGTACATTACAAACACTAACACATTGTAGGCAAATATTCTCTTATGACACACATAAACATAATTTTTTGCAAAAGGAAATGGTCAGCTTAGGCCATTTAACAAATTTAATTTAATGTGAGCCTGTACATGTCTATCAAGTGTAAACCTTTATTGCATTTATCTTTCACAGTGTAGATTCAGTTGGATTATTAACATGAAAAAATTATTTTTATTTACACATACAATCGTACATTTAAACATTTTAATTTTTCTAGACATTTCAGCTATTTCAAGGACATCCATGGTTGGTAACGGTCAGTTCTCATCCAGTTTATAGGACCTGAAAAAGAAGATATGACAAATTAGTAATACATAAGCACACTTTGATAAATAAAGGGACTGTCTACTGAGTCCAATTGTTAAAGAGGACCTTTCACCACTCCTGACATGCCTGTTTTAATAGCTTCATGCATTTCCCATCTAATAACAAGTCTGGAGCATCTATTCTTATGTCTGTATGTTGTGCCATTCCTTTATTATTTCTACTAGAAGTTATGAATGAATTGCTATTTGTCTTTAGTAAGGGTACAGAGGGGAGGTAACCAGTTGGGGGCGTGTACCTGCACAGTCTGAACATGGCAACACTGATTGGCTAGAGTCAGTCTGTGCAGGTACACACCCCCAACTGGTCACCTCTCCTCTATTCCTTTACTGAAGGCAAATAGCAATTCATTCACAACTTCTAGTGCAAATAATAAAGGAATGGCACAACATACAGACATAAGAATATATGTTCCAGAATTGTTTGTACATGGGGAATGCATGCGGCTATTAAAACAGGCATGTTAGGAGTGGTGAAAGGTCCTCTTTAAGTTAAAAATGTGTTATTTAAAGCTAATACAAGCAGGTAACTAAGAGATTGTTAATAGCTCTATGGCTTCCTATGCTGTCTGGTTATTAAAAACATTATACATTGTGAGTTTCCAGGGTAGAAACAACACCCTGCAATCCATCAGTGCTGTTACTGCCTTTACAGTAGATAATAATGCGCAGGCGTCTTCAGTGGCAGCGAACATGGGAACTAATATAAGCCATACTTCTTTTATGTAGTGTTCAAGCACTAACACCAATGATAGATTGTTGGATGATCGTTAGCTATGGAAACAAGCAGTGTATAATATGAATTATAAAAAAAGGATGCCATCAAAAGGAAACAAGATGGCTAATAACAATAGCTTAGTAACTGTTTTGTTTTAATTTTATGGAAATAATCAATAAACTTTGGAGAAGCAATACAACCCCTTTTGACAAAAACATTTAATGAGGTATCAGAGGGTATATATATTCAAATATATGGTCACTTTATTGACACATGTTCTTATGGCCAATATACTGGCTCATGAGATGAAATGATTACATTGACCATGTAATTTGCCTACTATATACCCCAGCTCGCAAGCCCACGTCAAGGGTCCTCATTGTTTTGCGAGTCCCTACACTATCTATGAAAAACAAAATGAATAAGGGTCTGACTAAAAAATAATAAAATACTAAGATGCCCAGAGTCCAAGATTCCTCAATGTCTGCCAAGAACTGCATCCATCTGCCATGGCAATGCCCCCTCAGAAATAGTCGGCATACATGTCCCGAACTGCCATTCCTGCTGTTCCAGGTCGTCTATGCCGCCTAAGATCATAGCCAACAGATTTAGTTGTCAGATTTAGATCCAATCCAGGATCTGAAGGAGCATCATGAATCCTGACGAAGTTGTGTAGGATCACACATGCTTGAATAACCAGGGTGGCATTGTCCGGTGCCAGGAATACTCTCCACTTGTTGGTAAGTATTCCAAATGCACACTCAACATACCGACGGGCTCTTGACAGACGATAATTGAATATACGTCTGCTGTCATCCAGGTCGCGTCTGGGGAAGGGTCGCATGACATGGGGTGTCAAAGCAAACCCTTCATCAGCCACTATTACAAATGGAGACGGTGGTCTTGCAGATCCTGGCAGCTGTCTGAGCTCTGGGAGAGCAAGTTGGTTGGCTTGAAGCCGATCACCCATCCTAGAAGCACCGAAAATGTGCGCGTCTGCAGTGCTCCCATGGGCCCCAATATCAACAATTATAAACTTGTAGGAACTGTCAGCCAAAGCTAAAAGCACTACAGAAAAATATTGCTTATAATTGTAATAGGCTTCTTCACATGGATGTGTTTGCCATCTATTGTCCCCAATGCAGTTTGGGAACTGCGCATCATGTTCAAAGCCTGCAGCGATTCGGATCCAATCATCGACGTTGGGCTCTGACATCACCGTGTCCTGGAGTTGCTGCCAAATGACTTGACATGTTTGACGAACAATCTGAGAAATCATTGAGATGCCTAGCAGGAACTCAAAATGCAGTGAAGCAAATGAATTCCCGTATCAGCATGGCTTCATGAGGGATCGGTCATGTCAAACCAATTTAATCAGTTTCTATGAGGAGGTAAGTTCTAGACTTGACCGCGGCGACTCAATGGATGTCGTATATTTGAACTTCTTCAAAGCGTTTGACACGGTACCACATAAAAGGTTAGTATACAAAATGAGAATGCTTGGCCTGGGAGAAAATGTCTGTATGTGGGTAAGTAACTGGCTCAGTGATAGAAAACAGAGGGTGGTTATTTATGGTAGATACTCAGATTGGGTCACTGTCACTAGTGGGGTACCACAGGGGTCTGTATTGGGTCCTATTCTCTTCAATATATTTATTAATGATATTGTAGAAGGTTTGCATAGTAAAATATCAATTTTTGCAGATGACACTAAACTGTGTAAAGTAATTAACACAGAAGAGGACAGTACACTGCTACAGCAGGATCTGGATAGACTGGGGGCTTGGTCAGAAAAGTGGCAGATGAGGTTTAACACTGACAAATGTAAGGTTATGCATATGGGAAGGAATAATGCAAGTCACCAGTACATACTAAATGGTAAAGCACTGGGTAACTCTGACATGGAAAAGGACCTAGGAATTTTAGTGAACAGCAAACTAAGCTGTAGAAGCCAGTGCCAGACAGCTGCTGCCAAGGCCAATAAGATAATGGGTTGCATCAAAAGGGGCATAGATGCCCGTGATGAGAACATAGTCCTGCCACTTTACAAATCACTAGTCAGACCACACATGGAGTACTGTGTACAGTTCTGGGCTCCTGTGAACAAGGCAGACATAGCAGAGCTGGAGAGGGTTCAGAGGAGGGCAACTAAAGTAATAACTGGAATGGGTGGACTACAGTACCCAGAAAGATTATCAAAATTAGGGTTATTCACTTTAGAAAAAAGACGACTGAGGGGAGATCTAATAACTATGTATAAATATATCAGAGGTCAGTACAGAGATCTCTCCCATGATCTATTTATCCCCAGGATTGTGACTGTGACGAGGGGACATCCTCTGCGTCTGGAGAAAAGAAGGTTTGTACATAAACATAGAAGAGGATTCTTTACGGTAAGAGCAGTGAGACTATGGAACTCTCTGCATGAGGAGGTGGTGATGGTAAGTTCCGTAAAAGAGTTCAAGAAGGGCCTGGATGTATTTCTGGAGGGTATTACAGGTTATAGTTACTAGAGAGGGGTAATTGATCCAGGGAGTTATTCTGATTGCCTGATTGGAGTCGGGAAGGAATTTTTCCCCCTAAAATGAGGAAAATTGGCTTCTACCTCACAGGGGTTTTTTTTTGCCTTCCTCTGGATCAACTTATAGGAAAACAGGCTGAACTGGATGGACAAATGTCTTTTTTTGCCTTACAAACTTGTCACGAGGGGGTAGACAAGGGTAGTGTGCCCTGAGCTAACCCCTCCTTCTCTCCCTGCCTACTTGCCTCAAACGGCCCTAGGTAGCCGCGGACAACCACGAAGGCGGTCCCTACACTGTATAAGTGCGCAGGAAGGGAGAGGGTACACAGGGACAGACAAAACACAGACGTAACAAAACACAATATAGAATAGTCAGCTAGCAGGGTCAAAACACAGGAGGTCACGTAAATACCGAGGGGTCAAGCAGAGGGAAGTCAAAAGTCCAAAGTCCGAAATCCAAATCCAAGTAAACAATCCAAACTGAGAATGCACAAGCACTGATCAATGGTGTAAGCAAATCACAGGCATCTGAGTGAGGCAGTTGCCATCTTTAAATAGCCCGCCCAGGATCATGTGATGTGGCCAGCATCACATGACCTGAGGCGGAGCAAGCTGTCCAAACAATATGTAAAGTAGCCATGTGGTGTGATCAGCACCACATGGCTAAACCCAAACAGAGAATTAACTCATGAAGTGCTGGCTGACAAGACCAGCACTTCAATTCCCTATAGCTCGTCTCTAGGGGGGCGGAGAGGTCCGGCGATGTCGTGCAGAGGGAGCGCAACGCCGACCTCGCGTGACAGTACCCCCCCCTTCACGAGGGGCCACCGGACCCTTACCAGCGGGAGCAGGCTTATCGGGATGCTGCAGATGGAAATTCCGAATGAGAGAGTCGGCATGCATCCTAGTCAACGGCACCCAAGATCTGTCCTCCGGTCCAAATCCCCTTCAGTGTACGAGGTACTGGAAGGAATTACGGACCCTCCTCACATCCAAGATTCTGGCAATCTCGTGTTCTACCCGTCCCGCTACCTCAACCGGAGGTGGAGGCTGTTCCTCAGGACCAACAGGAGCAACGTAAGGTTTAAGCAAGGACACATGAAACACATTATGGACACGAAGGGAGTCGGGCAAGCCTAACTCAAACGAAACCGGATTGATCACCTTGGTGATCCTGTAAGGACCAATATAACGCGGTGCAAACTTGTAAGATGGAACCTTCATATTAAGATTCTTAGTGGATAACCACACCTTATCCCCAACCATAAAATTCACAGCCTTAGACCTCTTTCTATCAGCTTTAACCCTTTGAACCTCTTGGGCCTTTTCCAGGTTCGATTGAACCTGTGCCCAAACTGTGCACAGTTCCTGGGAGAAATCATTAACCTCTGGACAACCGATGTAGATGGGAAAAAGGAGCCAAAACGTGGATGGAAACCCATGTTACAAAAGAACGGCGACACTCCAGAGGACGAATTGACACGGTTATTAATGGCAAACTCAGCCAGAGACAGGAATCTGACCCACACATGTTGGTTGTCTGCCACATAACATCTAAGATATTGTTCAACAGATTGATTGAGACGTTCAGTCTGACCATTAGTCTCTGGATGAAAGGCTGATGAAAAGGACAAAGAAATGTTAATCTTATTACAGAACGCCCTCCAGAACCTAGACACAAACTGTACCCCTCTATCAGAAACGATATTCTCAGGAACACCATGCAGTTTAACAATATTATCCATGAATATAGATGCCAAGACCTTAGCAGAGGGTAATTTACACAAAGGAATAAAATGACACATTTTACTGAACCTGTCAACTACCACAAAAATCACAGTCTTACCCTCCGAGCATGGCAAATCCGTGATAAAGTCCATGGACAAATGTGACCAAGGTCTACTAGGTATGGGTAAGGGATGTAACTCACCCATAGGTCGTCTCTTAGAATTCTTGGACCTGGCACAAGTGTTACACGCAGTTACAAAAGCTTGAATATCCCTGGAAATCGATGGCCACCAATACTGCCTCGAAATCAACTCCTTAGTGGCATGGATACCAGGGTGTCCACATAAAACAGAATTATGACACTCACCCAGCAGTCGTAAACGCAAATGAGCCGGCACAAATAATTTGTCATTGGGGGTACCAGTAGGAGCGAGATGCTGTCCTGCCGAGATCTCAGAAGCGAGGTCAGGTGCGGTGGCGGCCACAAAGATCTCAGCTGGAAGGATGGGTTCCGGAGGGGCGTCAGGAGGTTGATACGCCTGGAAACTTCGGGATAAGGCGTCCGCTTTAACGTTCTTGCTTCCGGGTCTGAAGGTAACAGAAAAATCAAACCGGGTGAAGAACAAAGTCCACCTCGCCTGCCTAGGGTTCAAACGTTTAGCGGACTCCAGAAACAATAAATTCTTATGATCCGTGAGGACCGTGACACGGTGTAATGCCCCTTCTAAAAAATGACGCCATTCCTCAAATGCCCACTTAATTGCCAATAACTCCCTATTACCGATATCATAGTTCCTCTCAGCAGGCGAGAACTTGCGGGAAAAGAAGGCGCATGGCTTAAGATTAGTTAAGGTGGAAGATCCCTGGGACAGTACAGCCCCCACACCGTCCTCAGATGCGTCCACCTCAACCACAAAAGGCCTACTCTGATCCGGCTGGATTAGCACAGGAGCATTAGTAAAACACCACTTTAACCTTTCAAAGGACTCAATAGCTGCAGGAGGCCAATTACCCAGATCGGTTCCCTTGCGGGTAAGATCAGTAATTGGCTTGACCACCAACGAAAAATTTTTAATAAATTTGCGATAAAAGTTCGCAAATCCCAAAAATCGTTGGAGCGCCTTCAGGGAGGACGGTCGCACCCAATCAAGGATGGCCTGCACCTTGACAGGATCCATTTTGAACGAGAAAGGGGTCAAAATGTATCCTAAAAAGGCCACCTCCTGAACACCGAAGATACATTTCTCCCCTTTGACAAAAAGCTTATTTTCACGCAAAACCTTCAGTACCTGTCTGGTGTGGGAGACGTGGGATTCCCAATCAGCAGAGAAAATAAGAATATCGTCAATATAAACAATCATAAATCTCCCAATAAATGCTCTGAAAATATCATTAACAAAATTTTGGAAGACGGCGGGTGCATTACTCAACCCAAAGGGCATTACTAAGTACTCATAATGACCTTCAGGGGTGTTGAATGCCGTCTTCCATTCGTCTCCCTCTCTGACTCTGATCAGGTTGTATGCCCCCTTCAAATCTAATTTAGAGAACCAGCAGGCACCCTGAACCTGATTCAGTAAATCAGGGATAAGGGGCAGCGGGTACCTGTTCTTAACCGTGATCTTGTTTAGTTCCCGGTAATCAATACAGGGCCTCAATCCTCCATCCTTCTTGCCAACAAAGAAGAAACCTGCCCCCATTGGAGAGACTGAAGGCCAAATGTGACCCTTGGCCAGGCTCTCCTTAAGATAATCCCTCATACATTGTCGCTCAGGAGTGGAGAGATTATAAATGCGGCCCTTGGGATACTTGGATCCCTCCATTATGTCAATGGTACAATCGTACTGCCGGTGAGGAGGAAGGAAATCAGTCTCCGACATGGAGAAGACATCCGAAAATTCTCTGATAAATTCGGGTAGGACGAGAGACTCCGCGGTACCTCCTAGCTGCAGTACAGATTTGCAACAATTGACACAATCATGTCCCCATTTTTCTAATTCACCTGCTGGCCAGTTGATCACAGGGTTGTGAGCCTGTAACCATGGCAGCCCTAACACGAGGTCAGCAGGTAAATCCTTTAAAACCAGAAAGGAACAAGTCTCAGAATGGGAGATTCCCACAGTTAGGGTGACGTCAGGAGTACAAAACTCCACTCTCCCATTGCGCAATGGGGTGGAGTCGAGGGCCACAATTTGAATAATCTCCCTTAGAGGGACTATCGGTATACCCACTGATTGTACAAAATCGAAATTAATAAAATTAGCAGCGGAACCACAATCAACAAATGCTTGACCAACCCCCTTAAGTTGGTCATAGGTAACAGAGATAGGTAGTAAAATTTTCCTCCTTACCACCGCTGGAGTTACCTTACTCCCCGCTGGGGATCTCCTAGAGGGCGGAAGCTTGGGACACTGCTGGAGCCAATGGTTCATCTCACCGCAGTAAAAGCAGGCTCCCTTCAGACGTCTCTGTTCCCTTAAGGTTCCTCCTAACTGCATGGGCTCCTCCGGAACCCTGGTGGAAGATGGACTTGGCATAGGATTCTCAGGCAGGATGGCCACAGGAGGAGTGCTTGACCGTTCCTTCCGTCTCTCTCTCACCCGACGGTCCAACCTGACTGCTAGGGTCATGGTCGCTTCTAAGGAGTCAGGAGTAGGATAGCCCACGAGAAGGTCCTTCAGTTGGTTAGAAAGCCCTGCCCTAAACTGGCTTCTTAAAGCCGGGTCATTCCAACCAGAAGAAACACACCACCTCCTAAACTCCGCACAATAATCCTCCACAGGACGGTTACCCTGCCGAATGTCCCTGAGCTGGGCTTCAGCAACAGCCGTCAAGTCAGGCTCCTCATACAGTAACCCAAGAGCCCTGAAAAAGGCGTCCACCGTCTGACGGCTAGGGGAGTCTGGGGGTAACGCAAATGCCCACTCCTGCGGATCACCCTGCAGCAGAGAAATAATTATTTTGACCCGCTGCTGCTCGGTGCCCGAGGAATGAGGACGTAGATCAAAATAGAGCTTGACACTCTCCTTAAAGGAATTAAAAAATTTTCGATCTCCAGAAAACCGATCCGGCAGCTTAATATGAGGTTCCACACTAGGATTGGAAGTGGAAGGGGCCACTACTGAGGAGGATAGTAGCTGCTCCTGATGTTGGAGCCTATCAGCCAGGCCCTGCAGAGCTTGAGCCATACCCTGGACCTGCTCCGTGAGGGCCCGCAACTGATCCATAAGTTTGGCCTGTGATTCTGTCACGAGGGGGTAGACAAGGGTAGTGTGCCCTGAGCTAACCCCTCCTTCTCTCCCTGCCTACTTGCCTCAAACGGCCCTAGGTAGCCGCGGACAACCACGAAGGCGGTCCCTACACTGTATAAGTGCGCAGGAAGGGAGAGGGTACACAGGGACAGACAAAACACAGACGTAACAAAACACAATATAGAATGGTCAGCTAGCAGGGTCAAAACACAGGAGGTCACGTAAATACCGAGGGGTCAAGCAGAGGGAAGTCAAAAGTCCAAAGTCCGAAATCCAAATCCAAGTAAACAATCCAAACTGAGAACGCACAAGCACTGATCAATGGTGTAAGCAAATCACAGGCATCTGAGTGAGGCAGTTGCCATCTTTAAATAGCCCGCCCAGGATCATGTGATGTGGCCAGCATCACATGACCTGAGGCGGAGCAAGCTGTCCAAACAATATGTAAAGTAGCCATGTGGTGTGATCAGCACCACATGGCTAAACCCAAACAGAGAATTAACTCATGAAGTGCTGGCTGACAAGACCAGCACTTCAATTCCCTATAGCTCGTCTCTAGGGGGGCGGAGAGGTCCGGCGATGTCGTGCAGAGGGAGCGCGACGCCGACCTCGCGTGACAAAACTATGTTACTATGTTACTATGATTGCCAGGAATCTAAAGTGGGAGAAACAAAAAGGGATATTACTATTACATATTTTAAAAAAACATATCCATCACAAAATTATAAAAAAATTAAACTAGAAAATAAAATGTTAAAATAGAAAAATAAAAAATAAAAACTACCTCAACGTCATGATGAGCAGTTTCTCTGGTGAAATGCAGCGCCTCATATTTGTCTCCTGGTAGGTAAGGCCAGAATGCAGAGACGCTAACAAAATGTCATAGCTGCTCACAGACATACGACAAAACCCATGAAATTTCTCAGGATGCTGTTGCAGATCCATGTACAGCGTGTGAAAGTGGCCCTTCCAGCGCCGCTGAGAGACAATTGGGTGAACCTAACGCCTCTTCCTCCTTGGTTCCTCAGTCCGCATAGTTGGCTGCAGTCCGAATTTCCGGGAAATCAGCCAGCACAGGAAAAACTCTTCCTCTGAATTGTCAGACATGATCCAACAGATAGAAGCAGTCAGAAAACAATGCCAGGCAAGCACAGGATTCCAACAAAGCTCTCAATGCTGCAACAAGCTGAAGAAAATGCTGTTCAGGCAATCACATGACCTACTTATATAGGGGGGGGTGAAAATTGCCTTAAAATTTTAACTGTTTCTTGGCTGAATTTTTATTCAGTATATGATCCGCAAAAAAAAAAACAGAACGAAAACTGAAAAAATATGGATATGTTTTGTGCAATCACGGAACGGATGCGGACTGAAAACAGTGGGAAAAAAACCTCAGATACGGAAAAACGGATCAGTGAAAAACGGACCGCAAAACAACAACATTCGTGTGCATGAGCCCAAAAACTGTGCCAAAATATGTCCTAGTAATTTTTGACGGTCTTATCCTTTTGTATTTATTGCTTATTGTCAAATGTAATCCGTCTCGATTTTAAATGCAAATATACGCTAAGGTAGAAAAAAACAAGTGCTGGAATTTCTTATGCACTACAGACTTATACGTTTAATATCCACGCATGAGATGATGGAATTTAAAAACTATTACAGCTAAAAAGCAGCATCTCATTCTTGTGCTGATTCCCATTTACTATACAATAAACCTCACAAGCAAATGAAGCAAATCCCCCATGTGCTGCTTCTCTTCAGCTCACATATTTTTGCATCGGTTGACAGTTTATTGTAGCACGTAGTCAGCCTTTTAGGGAGATTAGCAGATTTAAATAATTTAGTTTAGTTGCTGGTTTTGACTAAGGGCTGACACGTTGCAGACAAACAACTCTGCAGACAGGAACAAAAATGCTAGTTTAATTTGACAGAAAGTATTTTTAGTAGCAAAAATGTCATAAATTCTATATCTGTCAGTGCTAACAGTATACCTTGTTTTTCTACAGTTAAAAGGGTTGTCCGAGTTATGAAAAAAAATACATAGTACTATAAATCTGATAGACAGCAATATATAACTAAGTTAAAGGGAACCTGTCATCTCCGAAACACCCCCTGAACTAGAGTAAGAGGTGTAAAGTGTAAGTGATGATGAATCCGAATATGTAAGTTTTATCTTCATACTCACTTCCATTCTGACGCTGCGCTCCCACAAACCAGCAGTAAAATGCATTAACTGGACTCTTCTTTGAGTCCTCTCCATTGTGTGAGTGAGCACTGGAGTCCAGTGAGTGCATTTTACTGCAGGTTTGTGGGAGCACAGCGTCAGAATGGAAGTGAGTATGAAGATAAAACTTACATAACCGGACTCGACGTCACTTACACTATACATATCTTACTCTAGTTTGGAGGGTGTTTCAGAGCTGACAGGTTCCCTTTAAGCAAGTTTTAGGCAGAAAAAAAAAAATCTATATTTCCTCATTCCTAGCATGCCTGCTAGGATACTTAGCAGCATGTTGTATGTGTAGGACTACAAGTCCCAGCTATACAATGACACTGCTGATGCGCACAGGAACTTCCCCCTACCTTTCTTGTGCAACACTCTGCAGATCTCCTCCAGTGTCAGCTCTGTGTCTGCAGGATGAGGAGGGCAGATACTATGTCTCTTCATTGCCTGTAGCTACTGTTGTAAAGCCTTAAGCCCTGTGTGTGTTCTGGCTAAAGGGGTTAATGTTTTATCCGAAAGAATCCAGGGAGAGAGCAGGAGCCAGCAGAAAAGGGGGGCGTGGCCAGCACAGTGACATCTGTTGTACAGACTCTTATCTGCTTGTGCACAAATATGACAAGAGCAGGCAGAAAAGCTGACATTACAGGTCATGAGTGAAATCTGAGAAACCAGCAAGTTTAGAAGCACAAAGTGCTGGAAAAGCTGTTATATTTGATTAGTTAGAAACATACAAATGCCAAAACATTACTCGGACAACCCCTTTAAAGGAAACATTTTATTTTCACCCAAATTTTATTGTATGAAAGCAGCAAAATCACCCAATGATCTGTTTACCAAACTATACTTATCCTTCAAGTAAGGTTCAGTGATGATGCCTTTTATTGCACACTAGCAGAAGGGCCCGGCTTCGCCCGGGTATATTTCATCTATTTCATTTAATGTTTATGTGTGTGTCATTAAAAGATATCGAGAGTGACCTCTACAGCACCCCGTCTCCTTAACAGTAACCTCCAAAGCCTCCACCCCTTAACACTGACTCCCCCTACAGTGCAATGTCTCCTTAAAATGAGACCTCCACAGCAGCCCACCCCCTTAACTTTGACCTTCACAGCAGCCTGCACCTTTAACAGTGAGTTCCACAGCACCTCACCCCCTTGATAATGACCTCCACAGGGGCCTACCCTCTTAAGTGACCTCTAGAGCACCCACCCTTTAACACTGACCGTAGGTTACAGTCCCCTTAACTGAGCTCCACCATTCCTGGCCCCCTTGATAGAGACCTCCACAGCGACTGCCCCTTTAACAGTCACAGTACCCCGCTCCCTTAACAGTGACCTCACAGTAGCCCGCTGCCCCTTTAATAGTGGCCTCCACAGTCCCCTCCTCCCTTAGTGACCTCCATAGTGCCCGCCCCTTTAACAGTGACCTCCACAACGGCCTGCCCCCTTAACAGCAACATCCACAGCGCCCTCCCCTTTAACTGTGACCTTCACAGCAGCCTGCCCCTACGGTGGCCAGAGGTCAGTTTTTAGGCCGGACAGTCCAGCTTTCAGACTCCCTGTCCTCCGTCTGGCACAGGGCCTGGATGGACACAGGGATGTCCTTTTGAACAACTCTGAGCAGTCTGAGCGTGAGCTGCAGGGAGAAAGTCACCCTCCCTCCCACCACTGCAGCTGACAGAAGTTGATTTTTACCTTCATTTTTGCAATCCCTGTCGGCTACGGAGTGAGGGGGGAATGGCCTGCCTGGGTCGTGGGCGTGGCTTAGCGGGACCTGCGGGTTGGGCTTTTAAGTGCCTTCTTTTGAGTTTGGCCAGAACTACTGGTCGATGCCATGGTAATTTATGAGGAAACACAGTGGGTAGCAGTGGAAGAAAACATCTTTTACTACTACTGAATGGTAAATATGTGAAATTTACATTATATTAGGTAATGATTGATGATGAATTAGTCTAAAACATAAAGTATATTTATGGTAACCGGAATACCCCTTTAACAGTGTCCACAGCGCTCTGCCCCTTTAAAGCAGACCTACAGCAGTGAAGAAAACTGGCTGGGTTGTTATGGAAACCTGGTGTGAAACTGTCTGTATATGGAGGCTAACAGTCTGCGAGCTTCTATTGGCTGAGAAGGGTCATGTGACCAGGCTTCTATTGGCTAATGCATTTTTTGGGAATATCTCAGGAACGATACGTCCTGGAGAGCTGAGACCTGGTCTAAAACCTTCCCAAACACCTGATGTACCTGTGTGCCAAATTTCGTGATTGTAGCTGCGACGGTGCGGATTCATTTAGCAGACATACATACATACACTCAGCTTTATATATCAGACTATCTGAAGGACCCGGCTTCGCCCGGGTATATTTAATCTATTTCATTTAATGTTTGTGTGTGTGTCGTTAAAAGATATCGAGAGTGACCTCTACAGTGCCCGACCCTTTAACAGTGACCTCCACAGCAGCCGGCCCCTTAACAGAACCATCCACAGTTCCCTCCCCTTTAACTGTGACCTCCACAGCAGCTAGGGTGACCGCTGTCTTCTCCCCAGAAAGCTGGACCTCACCGGCCATTCCCCCAAACGTGAATCAGCACCCCTGGTCCCCATGAAGCCACACCACTAAACATGAGGCCACGCTCCCTGGCTCTGTGAAGACACGGAGGAGAAGCTGTCTGAGTGTGAGCTACTGAAAGGGTGGACATCCCTACGTCCGTGCAGGCACTGCGCCGGACGGAGGACAGGGAGCCAGAAAACCGGACTGCCCAACCTAAAGCCAGACATCTGGTCACCCTAACAATAGCCTGCCCCTAGGGTGGCCAGAGGTCCGGTTTTAGGCTTTCAGACTCCCTGTCCACTGTCCGGCGCAGGGCCTGGACAGACACAGAGATGTCCACCCTTTCAGTAGCTCACACTTAGACAGCTTCTCCTCCGTGTCTTCATGGAACCAGGGGGCGTGGCCTCGTGTTTAGGGGTGTGGCTTCATGGGGACCGGTGGCAGGGATTCACGTTGGGGGGAGGCTGGACAGTCTGGCTTTCAGACTCCCTGTCCTCTGTCATGCGCAGGGCCTGGATGGACACCCGGATGTCCTTTTTGCACACAGTACCTGTGTGCCAAATTTCGTAATTGTAGCTGCGACGGTGCGGATTCCTTTAGTGGACATACACACACACATACACTCAGCTTTATATATTAGATGTTCATCAAAGTTTAGTGACCTTTTAAAGAATTTGACTTCTTTAACCTTATTTTTACAGCAGGAACACCAGGTCCCTATAGCCCATGTCATAGCATATTTAGACCTCACTGTGAAAGACGGAAGAGAAGGAAGAAGTGGTTTTCACTGCTTTTGTCTTCTCTATTCTCATACACACTGTCAGTGTTGGACTGGGGTGCCTAGGGCCCACCAGTAAAATGTATTTTGGACGCCCACCGTACATACCTGCTCACACATCAGCAAAATGCTACCAGATGATTGAATATGGGGGCCCCTGCAGCAACTTTGAGAAGGTAGGTGGGGAGAAGAGGACACTGGTAGCTTTCCTCTATACCTAGAAGTCGTCTCAGCTCTGATCGTGTCTATAATAATAAACTGGGGAGTTCGGTTTTTTTATATGAACATAGGCTGGTTGAGGTGCTGTACATTGATATTAGAGATGACCGAATCATTCAAAAAATTATTCGCCGAACATTTCCTAAGATTCGTATATTCGATGAATAGATTTGTTGTATTTGCGTACAAAATATACGTTATTATGTGCTATTAGCGAACATTCGCACACTAATAACGAACGTTCATTTAAAAAATGTACGCAACTTCTTAGAAGACGTACGCATGAGCATACAAATAGTGTACGAATCCTCAGCGTACTATTGTCTACGCGATTACGTAATATGCAGGCGTGCACTCCTCAGAGGCAGAGCGAATATTCGAAAATGGCATCCAGGCGATCCTCATCATTTAGCTCTGAAGAGCTGAAATACCTGATCCGGCTGGTGGACAGAGAGGATTACGATGGCACACAATGCCATCCAAACCAGCATAAGAAGGAGGTGATCCAGCAGGTGATCCAAGGCCTGCACCATCGTTTTCCACAGATCCAGCGGAAATGGTCCGATCTGAAATTCAAATGCCCAGAGCGGCTTAATGAGATCCGCTCAGAGATACGACAGGGTGAGTAACAAAATATTTGATAAGTAAAAACATGTAAAAAAATTAGTGTACTGTATTGTGTATATATACCAGCAGTCACTGTGAATAATGAAAAACGTATAGAAGGACAACGTGGTCGTGCGTAGTGCGCTGCAGTAATTTTGTTTCATGCTAGACAACGCCTCTAACTCTCGACCCAAACAACTTAAGTGAAGGTATTCTAGTCATTATTGTTAATGGTGCTGGCCGTTCTCCCATTTGTGTCAGGCAAATGCACTAGTTCGAAAGAAAGTACCCTTATATGCCCCTTCATAGTTAGCGCTTCCTCCTCCTACACACAAACTCAAAGACGTGCCCATGCTGCAGCTACTGTCAGTGGGCGATATCCAAAGTATTCCTACCGCACCGTGTTAAGGATATAAAGAAAGTTATTGCGACACTAACGTTATCTATTGCCATAAATAATTTTTTAGAAGAAAAAAATATGATATGGCCCCCCTCTCACACCCATAATAGCTTAATAGTAGTATGTGTTAGTATTAAAAAGAGTCATCATCTTACAATTGTGTACATTTTTATGTTGCAGAGCACCGTTAACGACGGCGTCACCACCGTCGAGGCAGGATGGCCCCTGAAGTACCTGCAGCCTCTAGTAAGTGTAAAACATATTTAATTTATTTTTCATCCAAGCTACGTGGGAGTGAGTAAGTAACTCAGTAACAGCACTAGTGGTTAGGAACGGGATCCTCCAGCCCCAAACTATTCCCACTACAACTGTTCATTAGAGTTGAATATAAGGCTACTTCTACACTAGCGGCAGCCCGGATCCAGCGGGTGAAGGGTCCCTCCGGATCTGTGCTGCCGCAGGTACACGTGTGGAGCCGGAACTGCGCTCCGGCCCAAATTCACTGTAATGGGGGTGGGCCGCGGATCTGGCCTCAGCACGTTAAGCCCTGCTGAGAGGCAGCCGGAGCAAAAATACAACATGTAACTGTTGTATTTTCGCTCCGGCTGCCTCTCAGCAGGGGTTAACGTGCTGCGGCCGGATTCGCGTCCCGCCCCCATTACAGTGAATTTGGGCCGGAGCGCGGTTCCACATGTGTACCTGCGGCAGCGCAGATCCGGAGGGACCCTTCACCTGCCAGATCTGGGCTGCCACTAGTGTAGAAGTAGCCTTAGGCCATTATTTCATGATTTTTGACAGCTGCTGCACCACAGAGGAGCCGCTCTCACCGTCCTCCACCCCAGCGAGAGAGGACCCAACCTGCCCCTCCAACACCTGCAGCCCAGCTACCAGAGGTAGAAGGTAGGTAAAAAAAAAGTGGGTGGACCTTCTGTCTTCAAAATATGAGCTAAATGTATGTTTTATCTTTGGTAGCTCCAAACGACAGGGAGCAGTTTTCCCCTGGACCATGGAAAGACCACGCCATATGGGTGTCCAGTAAGTACTACAAAAGGCTTAGTCAGTACAAAATACATGTCACAGAATAAATCGCTCCAGTACATTAAAGTTTAGATTTTTTTGGGACAACCACTGTAACTCGATCATACAAACTAAGTACATAACTGTTTCCACCCCTACTGACATCCCCACTGACTTCGAAGTGGAGGCTGGATTACGGCGCCTTGACTCCAAGCTCCATGCTGCCTCCCAGCTCATTCGTGGCCTACAGCTGGAGCTGCAAGAGCTGCAGGACATGATGGCCCGACGTCGGCAAAGGCCGGCGTAATCTTTTTTTTTTGTTCCTTTCTTTTGTTTATTATATTATTTATTTGTTAAAAAGAAGTTTTTATTTATTACTAGAGATGAGCGAACATGCTCGTCCGAGCTTGGTGCTCGTTCGAGCATTAGGGTATTCGCATATGCTCGCTACTCGGACAAGCATATCGCGATCCTCGAGGAAATGGCATCTTCCTCTTCCTGCATGTTAGGAGCGTTTTTCTCAGCCAATAAACATGCAGGAGAGTCTTTGGTACCTCCTAGCATCACGTGGGACCCCTACAAGTCAATAGCAGGGATTGGCTGGCCAGATCAGATGACCTGGGAATATAAGAATCTGGTCCCGCGCTGCTCGCCTCAGACGCCGCCTGCATGAGATTAGGGATAGAGCTGCTGTCTGTCAGGGAGAGTGTTAGGGCCTCAATTTAGATTTTTGTTAGGCAGGAATCATTCTCAAAGAACCCAACAGCCCTTCTAAGGGCTACAAGCACCTTTTTTTGGGTCTCCTCCTGGCTGCTGGCTGGGACTTGTAGTGCAGCTACCGCCATCTTGGCTGCACACTGTTAGGGCGTGAAATTAGAATCTGGTTAGGCAGGAATCATCCACAAAGAACCCAACGCTCCTTCTAAGGGCTACAAGCACGTTTTTTTTTTTTCCTCCTCTCAGCTGCTGGCTGGGACTTGTAGTGCAGCTACCGCCATCTTGGCTGCACACTGTGCACTGGTGGCAGAAAGGGGACAGCACATGGTCCACACAGACTCCAATGAAATTTCCCAAAGTCCTCTCAGTACTCATTTTTGCTGCTGCTGTACCTTGGCTTGCTGGGATCTGTAGTGCAGTCTAGGGAATACGTTTTGTCACTCAGTTATATAAACTACAGTCCAGTGAACAATTGTGAGGTGTGCGATACACTTGCCGCAGTCTAGAGAATAATTTTTTTCACTCAATTATATAAACTACAGTCCAGTGAACAATTGTGAGATATGCGATACACTTGCCGCAGTCTAGAGAATAATTTTTTTCACTCAATTATATAAACTATAGAGATGAGCGAGTAGTGAAATATTCGAAAGTTCGAAATTCGATTCGAATAGACCGCGAAATTCGACTATTCGACCGAATATCGAATCCCATTAAAGTCTATGGGAAAAAAATGCTCGCCATTTGGAAATCTCAATTCGACCACTTGGAGGTCACCAAGTCCACCCTGAAACCTCAGAAAAGGATGCCAACACTGCTGGAATGCAACTGGGACAGCAGGGGAAGCATGTCTGGGTGCATATAACGCGCCCAAGTCGCACTATTACGCCACTATCACAGCCTCTCAACAATACACTCCAAAGACAATGTAACCTCTCTGTAAAGTGAGACCATACAAGGAAACCTTCTTTCCTCTACATTGCCATGGACCCCAAGCCAAACTACACAAAAAAGAAGATAAAATTCTGCACCCCTTAAAATCACGTTGCCTATGACAACCACAGATGGCATAGGCAAAGGGGAAAGCAAATAGACCCCACCCCTAATTGTTATTGTGTGTGTGTGTGAGATGTGGTCAGACATGTCTTCTTTAAAATGTAAAAAACAACTCAAACACATGCAGAAGCCTTAAAATGCCCAAATTGTTGGCGCTTGAGATGTCAGTGACCCGACCTGGCCCATTGTCATGTCTAGCAGGTAAAAGCAGTGGGGATGTTGAGGGATGCGTAGGACCGCAAAAGGCAGGAAGAGGCCATGGGCTGGCCAGAGCTCATGGAGAAGGCAGGCTAGAGCCCGCAGGGCCGCATCTCTTCCCTATAACAGGCCCCCACACAAAGCTCTCCCATCGAGGGCTCTTTAGGTCCTTGTTGTGAAAATATTTTAATGAGTGCGCAAAGTTAGCTTGAGGTGAGCCCTCGAAAAAATTATATGGAGGCCCAAGAGGTGAGCCCTCGAAAAAATTAAGTGGAGGCCCAAGAGGTGAGCCCTCGAAAAAAATTAAGTGGAGGCCAAAGAGGTGAGACCTCTTAAAAATTGTATTAAGGCCCAAGAGGTGAGCCATAATAAAAAATTGTTTGTAGGCCCAAGAGGTGAGACCTCTTAAAAAATTGTTTGTGGAGGCCCAAGAGGTGAGACCCTTAAACAATTTTGTAAGGCCCAAGAGGTGAGCCATAATTAAAAATTGTGTAGGCC
>ONZH01013190.1:0-44495 GCA_900303285.1 Rhinella marina | reverse complement strand
AGCCGCCACCAGGTTACGCCCGTTGTCACACACAACCATGCCTGGCTTGAGGTTCAGCGGTGCCAGCCACACATCGGTCTGCGCCGTGATGCCCTGTAACAGCTCTTGGGCGGTGTGCCTTTTGTCACCTAAGCTCAGCAGTTTGAACACCCCCTGCTGGCGCTTACCCACGGCACTGCTGCTGCGCCTAGAGCTACCGACTGAAGGCGCCATGCCCACGGATGGTAATTCGGTGGAGGAGGAGGGGTCGGAGGAGGAGGAGGCATAGTATGTCTGAGAGACCGTGACCGAGGTAGGCCCCGCAATCCTCGGTGTGGGCAGTACATGAGCGGCCCCAGGGTCATTCTCGGTCCCAGCCTCCACCAGGTTAACCCAATGTGCCGTCAGTGAGATATAGTGTCCCTGCCCGGCAGCACTTGTCCACGTGTCCGTGGTTAGGTGGACCTTCTCAGAAACAGCGTTGGTCAGGGCACGGATGATGTTCTCCGACACGTGCTGGTGTAGGGCTGGGACGGCACATCGGGAAAAATAGTGGCGGCTGGGACGGAATACCGAGGGCAGCCACCGCCATGAGATTGCGAAAGGCCTCGGTCTCTACCAGCCTATAGGGCAGCATCTCCAGGCTAAGCAATTTGGACATGTGGACGTTGAGGGCTTGGGCATGTGGGTGGGTGGAACTGTATTTCCTCTTGCGCTCCAGCGTCTGCTGTAAAGACAGCTGAACGCTGCGCTGGGACACGTTGGTGGACACTGTGGAGGATCGTTGAGGCGAAGGTGTGGTTTTCCGGCGGGAGGCGCTCGTGCCGGGGTCCTGGGTAAGGGGCTGACTAGCAGAGGCAGCGAGTGATGCAGGGGGTTGACTAGCAGAGGCAGCGAGTGACACAGGGGAAGGAGCAGTGGTGTGACTCGCAGGAGGTGGTGAACGGCCTTGGTTCCATTGAGTGGGGTGTTTAGCACTCATATGCCTGTGCATGCTGGTGGTGGTAAGGCTAGTAGTGGTGGCACCCCTGCTGATCCTGGTGTGGCACAGGTTGCACACCACAGTCCGTCGGTCATCCTCACTTTCTTTAAAGAACCTCCAGACTTGCGAACATCTAGGCCTCGCCACGGGAGCTTCACTACGTGAAACAGTTGCTGCTGATGCACCAGCTCTGGCCCTGCTTCTCCCTCTGGCCACACCACTGCCTCTTACAACCTGTTCTGGTGCAGCACTCGCCTCTGCCTCAGAAGCACTGTCTTCACTCGGCATATCAACCCAGCTCGGGTCAGTCACCTTGTCATCCTCAGATTCCTCAGTCTGCTCCCCCCTCGGAATTCCTCCCCTTACAACAACTTCACCACTGTCTGACAACAGTGTCTCCTCATCGTCCGACACCTCTTTACAAACTTCTTCCACTAACTCAACATTGTCATTATCATCATCATCACCCACAGACTGCGACAGTTGGAACACTTGGGCATCGGGAAAGAGGTCAGCAGCAACCTGAGAAGTGGTTTGTGACTCTGGGAAGGGTCCAGAAAACAGTTCCTGAGAGTATGCCGGATCGCATTCCAAATTTTCCTGGGAGGGGGCAGACTGTGGGGAAGGAGGTTGAGGTGGAGGAGCCAGAGGAGTGCTCCCTTGGGTAACGTGGGTGGACTGCGTGGAAGACTGACTGGTGGACAAATTACTTGAAGCATTATCCGCAATCCACGAGATCAGCTGTTCGCACTGTTGTGGTTTCAACAGTCCTCTACCACGTGTCCCTGTAAGTTGAGACATGAAGCTAGGGAGTGTAGCTCTGCGGCGTTCCACAGCTCCCTCATCAGCAGGTACTGTCTCACCCTGCCCAGGACCACGGCCTCTGCCCCCAGCAGTAATTGACTGCCCACGCCCACGCCCTCGTCCTCGAACCTTAGCCCTTGGGTTCCACATTTTCTGTATATAATTGTATTCTATAAAAAAATAAAATAAATGGGCCTGGTGTACTGAAACCCACAAACTTGTTCAGTCTGGTTTAATTTTGTGACGTACAGAAAGTGTCACAATCATTTTTTTTTCTAATTTTTTTTTTTAATATTTTTTTCTTTTAGTTTTGTTTTTTTTGGGAACGTGACGTGCAGAAACTATCGTACAGCTGACTGACACCCTAATCACGGTGGCTATTTAGACTGCTGCGACCCAGACAAATGTCGCACAGAGATTTTTAGGATAAAGCTATATATACGTGACAGGTAGCAGGTGACTTGGTTGTATTTTGTGACATACAGAAAGTGTCACCTGGACAGTATATACGGTTTGGAGTGAGTATGCTGAACTGTGTCACATAGAAAGGTTACACGCAGCTGTGTGAAATGGATTTGTATCACTCAGCTAAAACAACAAAAAACTAAATTTTTTTCTATATTTTTTTGTATTTTTGGGAACGTGACGTGCAGAAACTATCGTAGAGCTAACTGACACCCTACTGACGGTAGCTATTTAGACTGCGATCCAGACAAATGTCGCACAGATTTTTGGGATGAAGCCATACATGTGACAGGCAGCAAATGACTTGGTTGTATTCGGTGACATACAGAAAGTGTCACCTGGACAGAAAATAGTGAGTGTACTGAACTGTGACACACAGAATGGTTCGACACTGCTGTGTGCAATGGATTTGTATCACTGAGATATAACATAAAAAAATAAAAGGGGGTTATACATGGCGATAGCTGCACTACTAGTGCCAGCCAGCCAAGTGACAAAAAAAAAAAAGTCTTCTAGCCCTTAGAAGGGCTGTTGGGTTCTTTGTGGGTGATCCCTGCCTAACAGACAACTAAATGCAGGCCCTAACACTGTCCCTGAAAGGCAGCAGCTCTATCCCTAACGACATCCAGACGGCATCTGAGCCGAGCACCGCGGCCAGTCGGTAGTATATTCCAGGGTCACCTGATCAGGCCAGCCAACCCCTGCTATCGACATGTAAGGGCCCCACGTGATGCTGGGTGGTACGCAGAGTCTCCTGGCTTGTGATTGGCTGTGTTTTTAGGTGCCAAAAAAGCATGATGCGGAAGTTGCCATTTCCTCGAGCATGGCGAGATACTCGTCCGAGCAGCGAGCACTTACGAGTACCCTAATGCTCAAACGAGCACCAAGCTCGGACGAGCATGCTCGCTCATCTCTAATGGTAACCATCTTTTTATTTCTTTCAAAAGATTTTATTGAAAATTAAAACCAAAATCTATCAGTTAATTTTCTTTCTCCAAGACCTATGACAAGGAAGGTAAAGACTAGATACGAGCAAATTTTTGTAAAATTTGTTTTGGGTCCAACAATAAATTTCATTCTAACACAAATCAATTATGCTCTAATTTCACTAAAAACTGGTATATAATACTCTTTGGTCTCTTATGACTATTTTTTTTTTAAAAGACTTAGAAAAAATAAAAGGAACGAGAGAGGATAGGAAAAGGGAGAGACTAATATGCTTCTTTGGGCTTCAGGGAAATATATATGCGTTGGCTGGTAGGTATTCTTTCTCATTATGAAAAGCTTTTATACCTACAGTACATATTCTCTCAATACATATCAAAACCATATATACATAATGACCACAATACAATCATTAATATTGGATATAATATTTTATTTAATCAATACACAAAAATCCATTAAAACAAGTGTCCAAAGGCTATATGTGTATGATTTATATTCTGAAATGAGATAATTATATATCACATGGCAGGTGAATAGTATTTCTGATATAAATATACATCATAGTACAGTACAATCTCAAATATATAATAATAAGTATACAGATGTAGTAAAATCAACACACATGCTTAACTAGATGTGTTAACTAAACTAGTTGTGTTAAGCTGAAACCTTCAATTGCTTTTCATTGGCTTTTGTTACAGGATATCACAATGAGTTAAGAAATTTGAGTTAAGAGTTTAAGTGTTAATTCTACTACATCTGTATATCAGTGCAGATAAGTAAAGACATATTACATATATCCAATGATAATAAATGGCACTATCAATATCTATGCAATTTATCCTGTTTACAAATTGTACTGTGAATCTGTAATATTATAAATAGTTACCAGCCCCTGTAATATCAACATACAACTTGCTGTACTCCTCAGACCCCAACCACTTTTTCTATGAAAAGTGCCTAGTATGCATGAGGAGTATTGCAGGGCAGGCAACACTGCTCTTGGTTTCTGGGAATAATATATGCAAATAAGCATATCTTACCTACTGGAAAAGTAATTAATTTGCATATGTTTGAGTTTCTCTGAAAGATATTACCTTTCTCAATGAAAAGAGGAGAAAGCTGAGCCACCAGATGTTAGACATGCTAATTTGTATATATTTTCCCAGAAACCAAGAGAAGTGTTGACTAACCTTCAGTACTCTTCACATATACTAGGTGCCTTGTATACTAAAAAATCACCTGCCCGGGGCCCGACTCTGCTAAAAGAAAATTGCTATTTGGAATCAACTATTTATAGATGCCTTAGCTGTTAAGCTCAAAGCCCTGTTTAAAATGTCAGACTTTGATTTGGTATGCCTACACTACATCAGCTGAAGTGAGACACTTAACTTTCTTTTCCATTTAGAAAGAATGCTGAATTGTGTGTGTTTTTCACACTTTAGGCAGTTGTGTCTTTTCGTGCATCCTCATGCATTAATGTCTATCTGCAAGAAATTGTAAGACAATCCCTTGTTTTAAGGCTATATGCACTCAACTGTATCCGTTTTGCACCTCAGAAACGCAGTCGATCCCCAAAATTTTAATACCTTCTATGTGCAGTCTGCAACCCCATTATAGAAATTGCTATTTTCGTCTCAAAACAGACAAGAATAGCCATTTCTAAAATGGGATTGCACATGGAGGCCATATCTTCTCTGCAGATCTGCAGTATCCTGAAAGCAAAGCAGATGTATAATTGCAAGTACTGTATATTAACTAGAAACAAGTGATTTTCTATTGATGTGTTTTCAGACAGATTATAGGCCAACAAAGACACAGAGGAAAACATAAAAAAATTGAGGAAGACAAGAGAGAAAAATATGAGTCCTAGGAGATCTCAAAGTGTCACACGCTAAATTTCAGGAAGTGCTCCGCAGTAGTAATAAGGCACACTGAAATGGCCCAGTAGTAATGAGGCACCCTAAAGTGTTCACTGTAGTGATAAGACCCCTCTATAAGGCCCCCTTAGAGCCTACAATAGTAATAAGGTCTCTCTATAGTTTCTCCAGTAGTAATAATTATATTTATATTTATATCACCACTTATATCACCACGCAGTGCCCCCAGTAATTATAATGCTGCCCTACAGTGCAGACCCCAGGAATATGTTCCCCTGAATTGACAGAAAAAACCCCAAAATACTTTCCCAAGTCCTGCTCCCATGCTTCAGTCTACAAAGCAGTTGATCATGATAAAGTTATTGCTTCATGCCTTCTTGAGCAGCCTAGTGGTCTATGAGAGAGAATGATGGGTCCAGGAACCATTGGCTCTTGTGCCAACTTGCACTATTCAACTGTATTGCTGTTCTGAGGACAGTAATACGGTTTTACCTGGACCAGCCATTTCTTTCTTGGCCCTAGGAAAAGCATCCAGGGCCCAATCACCAAATGGTTTGGCCTAGCAATTCTTCTGAAGCAGGTGGCCCATGCCACCACTGGCCCATCTGGCTAGTCTGGCCCTGAACACCACCATCCTTTCTTGGACATCAGGCCTGAAAATGCCTCTTTGACAGCAGTACATCTCCTTGCTACAGACACAATGTGAAAGTATGGGGGACATAAGATTGTAGTAACGATTGTTCATCCCAAGCACTTTCCTTGTTTTTATCATCGATTGATGCTTGTTATGGCCTGGAATTGTTACATTCAAATGGACCATTAGAATTACAGTTAATATGATCGATTTTTTTGTACCTCACATCCATCTCCAAATCCTGTCACCTTCAGATGACTAGAGATGAGCAAATCTATTCGTCGCTTCGTATATTCTCTATGAATCCTCCTTATTTCCTACTCCGAAGCGAATCCGAATTTCTTCAGATTCTCTTCATACGATTCTTAAATGTTCTTAAAATTTTGAATGTTCATGCTATGTACGCATTCTTCTTGCCCCACGGCCCCCTCAAGAGCTGGAAAGTGAATATCCCTCCCCCCCTCAGAAGCGGGAAAAACCAGCTCGGCCCACCGGGAATTATCTATTTGCAAGTATAGGGGGTGATGACTCCTCCCTCATTACTCCACCCTTCTTTCCAGTTCAAGCCAGCGGTGAACAAGACAGCATGGCGAAACAACTACCCTGAAAGTGGGGAGAGATGGTGTGAGGTACCTAGCCCGAACCACCGGAGAGGCCCAAGGATATCAGAGTGGCACAAGTGATCCCGAAAATCGCACGTGCACCAGAGGTCTCCACCTTGCCAGCTGGTGCGATGGAGGCAGCTGGAGCGTCCACTCCGCCACCCAGGAGGAGAACACTTTCCATGCGGCAGAATCCCATTGTGCCTGCATCAGTGACGGCCCACGCCCAGACCCTATGGGACTATAATAAAGCGGTGGAGGACTGGGTCATCCAAGTGCTTGACCATCCGAGGCTGGGAGATCCTACGCTGGAACCGCGTTAAGGAACCATCCTCTGGTTTTCAGTGGAGAAAGACAGTGGCTTCCTTGCAGACGACGAGGACAGCAAGGAGTACTTTGTGGGCCGCAGGTCTTTGAAACGGTCTTACCTGCCCCAAGCCCGTCACAACCTATACGTGGGGGATCAGGTAGAATATACCCCCATGGCATCCCTGAAAGGCCCCTTTGCTACCGGGGTAACATCGCCAGCCGAGACCTGGCCGGATGATCCAGCAGCCGCAGGACGTGTGCACTGCTTACAAGAGTCACCTGATGGCACCCTCCGTTTCAGAAAGAAGACACAGCCGGAGCCTCTGATCCCTGGATTGCCACCACCACCACCACCACCACAGTCCTTTCACCTGGGTAAGCTGACTAAATCATCCTTCACTTTTCAGCCCACGGCGATCCAGTACCAGCTACCATGGAAAATGAAGTCAGAAACAGCCAGGGGAGCTGGCGGTTCTTCCTTGGGGGCAGCCTTGCCTTAAACGTTGCAGCCAGAAGTCCTTACCCCTGCTGTCCCAGCAGGAGTATCAGGAAAGGTGAAGGCTCAAGTGGTAGCAGCGCTCACCAGTGTGACTACCACCCGGTCAAGTCCACATTCTAGCAGCAGAGGGCAGTGGAGCTCAACCACTGCAGCCAGCCTGGTCTACAGGAGGCAGGAGTGTCCTCTTATGTCCTTCAGCAGCAGTAGCAGCGAGGAGGACTTCAGGTCCCTCATCTGAGGAACCCTTTTACAACTGGCTGTCTCTGTCTGGAGCCACAACATGGACTGCACCTGACGGGTGAGAGCTAGTAGGCACGTTTTTAATTTATCTTGTTTTTATTGCCCCATGTTTGACTCTCATCCAGATGGCCATGGCTTGTCAGGACTCCCTCCATTCTGCAAAAAATTCCACCAATTTTCCTTTACCCCCCTTCTCAGGTTATTTGGGAGCTCCCTTTGCAAAAAGGGTTCTCTATTTGCTGCTATTTTCCATTATCCATATGGATTATACTAGTGATGATCGAGCACCCCGGTGTTAGGGTGCTCGGATGCTCTGGCAGAACACTGGGTGGTGCTCGAGTGCTCGGCCGAGCACCTGAGTATAATGGAAGTCAATGGGAGAAGACCGGGCACCCCCTGCTCTGTAGAGGGGAGGGTGTCTGGTCCATAGGGAAACGTCAGAAAATGGTGGAAACACCATAGAAATGGTTAGGGAACAGCATGGGGAGGATGTCTGGATGCTTCTTGGACTCCAAAGTCGCTGATATTCATGATGATGGCCGACTATTACGCCACTTTTACAGAATGACAAAAATACCCCCAAAAAACCCAAGATAACATCGATTTTACAGGAAATATTGTTAGGAAACATAGATTTACTTGTACGTTAAGCGCAAGTGCTGCCAAAAATTACACGGTAGAGGCACTCCCATACAACCAGTATATCTTATAAAGGAGGGCCTCATTCACATTGTGGTACAATTGTTCATGACGTGGGACTCCTACACTCATAAAGCCTATGCACTAAGTGAAAGGGCTGCCAAAAATTACAAGGAACAAGCAATCCAATACACCCTTTATTACACAAATGAGGGCATCATACACACCCTTGAAAAAGTATGATTGATGGCCTGCTGCTGACAATCAAAAACAATGGTGGTGACATTCTGCTGCTGCGCAGACCGTCCAAAAAATTTAAGGGACACATGCTGCTGCCACCATACCGCTAAGAGTCGCTGATTGTTTCTTTTTTTCGCTATCCACCGCGGGATACCAGGGGGCCCCCCCCCAGCGGCGTGTGCTGTGTCGGCCGTTCCACTCTCGCTCTCTGCGGTAATTCCAGGTCCAATTGCATTTATCTAAGTTGCTGCACTTAAAAAAGCTTGAAGTTTGATCTTGGGATCGAGTTGGCTGTCTGCAGGGAGGTGAGCTACCACCTGTTGGAGTCCCTGCCTCTCGGCGCCTCCCCGATGCTGTTCGTTTAGTGTCCCGGGGGCCGGAATCTTTTACTTAAAAAATTCTAGTGTTCAAACCAAACCGGGTCGACTCAATACTTGAGCTCTGAATAATGGAATCAGACTCCATGCTGCTGCCACCACACTTATCAAACTGTCCCAAATTTAAGGGTGACACGCTGATGCCAAGCTGACCGTCCAAAAAATGATATTCTTGATGTGACATTCTGCTAAAGAGCAGACTGATAAAAATATTTAAATGTGACACGCTAATGCTGAGCTGACTGTCCAAAAAAATAATATTCTTGATGTGACATTCCGCTGAAGAGCAAACCGTTAAAAATTTTCAAGTGTGACACGCTAATGCCAAGCTGACCATCCAAAAAATTATATTCTTAACAAGACATTCTGTAGAAGAGCAGACCGTTAAAAATATTTAAGTATGACACGCTAATGCCAAGCTGACCATCGAAAAAATGATATTTTTCATGTGACATACTGCAGAAGAGTAGACCGTTAAAAATATTTAAATCTGACACACTAATGCTGAGCTGACCGCCCAAAAAATTTAAGGGTGACACACTGCTGCCGACCTTATAGAAAAAAAAAATTAAGGGAGACATGCTGCTTAGCTGAACGTCTGAAACATTAGAAGGGACAAGTAGCAGAGCTGAGCGTGTAAAATATTATGGTTGAGTGCCTGCTGGTGAGCTAACAGGCCCAAAAATTATGTTGCAGGCCCAGCTGGTGAGCTGAACAGCTAACAAATTCGGGTGCAGGCCCAGCTGGTGGACTTCTAGGGCAGCCTAATAAGCTGTTTCATATGATGGAGGAATAGGAGAAAGAGGATGAGAAGAGGAAGGGGTACATGATAATACAGTGTATTCAATACACCCTAAAAGCCAGATTTAAGGTTCCTTCATGTTAAGCCGCTTTCCACTGGTGGAGTAAAGAAGTCAGGGGCAATCCAGGCCTTGTTCATTTTGATAAGCGTCAACCTGTCAGCATTGTCAGTTGACAGGTGGAGGCGCTTATCAGTAATTATGCCCCCAGCGGCACTAAATACCCGCTCAGACAACACGCTGGGGGCAGGGCAGGCCAGCACCTCCAAGGTGTAGAGCGCCAGTTCGTGCCACGTGTCCAGCTTAGACACCCAATAATTATACGGCACAGAGGGATCGTTGAGGACGTTGACATGGTCAGCTACGTACTCCTTTACCATCTTCCAAAACTTTTCCCTACTTGTCACACTAGGCCGCTCATCAGGGTGAGGGTGCTGGCGGGGTTTCATAAAACTGTCCCAGGCCTTGCAGAGTGTCGCCTTGCCTTTGTTGGAATTGCTGTGTGTTCCACCTCTTCGGGTGGCCAATGAACTACATACTCTGCCACCAGTGTTGTCAGATGGAAATTTGTGGAGCAATTTTTCGACAAGGGCTTTCTGGTATTGCAACATTTTACTTGTCCTCTCCACCACAGGAATGAGAGATGGGAAGTTTTCTTTCTAGCAGGGGTTGAGAAGGGTGAACAACCAGTAATCCGTGTTGCCTAATATGCGTATAACACGCGGCTCACGGGAAAGGCAGCCTAGCATGAAGTCAGCCATGTGTGCCAGAGTCCCAACAGACAAGGCTTCGCTCTCCCCACCAGGAGCATGACTCTCAATACCCTCCTAGTCCTCTTCCTCCTCTTCAGCCCATCCACGCCGAAGAGATGGTGTAAACGTGGCATGCCTACCCTGTGTAGCGGTGGCAACCGTCTCCTCCTCCTCCAATTGGCGCTGAGAAGACGAATCGAGGGTGGTCTGGCTATCACCCTGTGTAGGGTCTTCCCCCATTTCCACCTCTTCCACACGAAGAGCATCGGCCTTTATTGTGAGCAGCAAGCTTTTTAGTAGACACAGAAATGGGATGGTTACGCTGATAATGGCATTATTGCCGCTCACCATCTGTGTAGATTCATCAAAGTTGCGTAACACCTCACAGAGGTCAGACATCAATGCCCACTCGTCGCTTGTGAAGAGCGGAAGCTGACTAGAAAAGCGCCGACCGTGTTGCAGCTGGTATTCTACTACTGCTCTCTGCTGCTCACAAAGCCTGCTCAACATGTGTAAGGTGGAATTCCATTGCTTGTTTAGGACGGACAGCAGTCGGTGAGCCGGCAACCGCAAGCGCTGCTGCAGGGTTGCCAGGCCGGCTAAAGCTGTCGGTGACTTGCGGAAATGGGCACACAGGCGACGCACCTTCACCAGTAGCTGAGACAAATTGGGGTAGGTTTTCAGAAACCGCTGAACCACTAAGTTGAATACATGGGCCAGGCCTGGTATGTGTGGGAGGTTGGCCAGCTCCAAAGCCGCCACCAAGTTGCGGCCGTTATCGGATACAACCATGCCTAGCTATAGGTTGACTGGTGAGAGCCACAGCTCAGCCTGTTCCCTTATGCGATGCCACAGCTCTGCAGTGGTGTGCTGTTGGTCACCCAGGCAAATAAGCTTTAGCACGGCCTGTTGCCGCTTACCTACTGCTGTACAACACTGCTTCCAGCTACTGACAGAAGTCTGAGTGGTGCTGCAAGATGGCAATTCTGCATGGGAAATCCGGATGGAAGTAGGGCCCGCAATCCTCAGCGTGGATAGCACCTGGGCCATCCCAGGGGACGACTCGCTCCCAGCCTCCACAACGTTCACCCAGTGTGCTGTCAGGGAAATTTAGTATCCCTGGCAACAAGCGCTTGTCCATATGTCAGTTGTTAAGTGGACCTTGCCAGTAACTGCGTTGGTCAGGGCCCGGGTTATGTTTTTGGACACGTGCTGATGTAAGGCAGGGACGGCACACTGGGAAAAATATTGGCAGCTGGGAACTGCGTAACGAGGGACAGCCGCCGCCATCAGGCTGCGAAAGGCCTCGGTGTCCACCAGCCTAAACGGCAACATTTCCAGGGCCAGCAACTTGCGCGTTACGAGCTTTGGCCTGTGGGTGGGTGGCAGGGTATTTGCGCTTGCTTTCAAATGCCTGCGGTAAGGACATTTGAACGCTGCACTGGGACATGGAAGTGGACGCGCTGGCTGATGTTTCCTGCGAAGGTCCAAGTGCAGGGCGGGAGGCATCTGGGCCTGTGTCTTGATCAGCATGTAACAGAGGGGAAGAGGAGGCAGTGGTGTGACCTGCAGACACAGATCGTGGACCCAGGCATGCAGCCCACCTTTTAGGGTGCTTTGCTGACATGTGTCGGATCATGCTGGTGGTGGTCAGGTTGCTGGTGTTTACGCACTTGCTCATCTTGGTACGGCACAGGTTACAAATTACAATCCGTTTATTGTCAGCACTTTCCTCAAAAAAACGCCATACAGCGGAACACCTAACCCTTGGCTGGCCGCAAGAGGCTGCTCCTGGGAACAGTTGCGGGCCTGGTTGTCGTGGCCTGCCTTCTCCCTTTTTCCACCCCAATGGTTCTTACAGCCTGTTGCGCTGCTGTGGATCCCTCCCCCTCTGTACTGCTATCCTCGCTTGGCTTGCCACCTTCCCATGTTGGGTCAGCTATTTAGTCGTCCACCACCTCCTCTTCCATGTCCTCACTCTGCTCTTCCTCCTGGCATGGTGAACTAACAAGAACTTGACTTAACTTCGTCTCATCCTCATCCACAACCTCGTGAGACACTAATTGCACTTGACTTATTGGCAACTGTGTCTCATCATCATCATGCACCTCGTGAGACGCTAGTTGCCGGTCCCCACCGTCATCTGCTTCAGACTGTGGTTGCTCAATAGGTTGGAAATCAGGGCACAATATCTCCTCATGTCCCACTTCAAGCGGCCTTTGCGAGAGGCCTGACCCAAGGAAGTGTGATGAAAAAAGCTCCTCGGAATATCGTAATGTGGGATTAGTTGCCTAGACTCTGCATGGTGGGAGGAAGGAGGATCCAGGTGAGGATGCGGTTGCCAAGACTCTTGGCTACAGAGACTGGACTTTGTGGAAGAGGGGTGGTGCTGAACTGACTGGAAGCATTATCAGCTGAAATCCAACCGACTACCTGCTCGCACTGGTGTGGCGACAAGAGTTGTGTCTTGCGCCGCCCTGCAAACTGTGACATGAAGCTAGGAATTGTGGATGACTTTGTTTCTTGGGCTCTGCCAGCAGGCACAATTTCATCGAGCCCAGAGCCATGGCTTCTGCGGTCATCATCAGCAGCACGCCCATTTCCCCGTCCCTTAGTGCTCGCCTGGCACATATTGTATAGTATGTATGCAACATGGTCACAACTACAGTACTGCATATTTTTATTAACTGTATGATCAGAAAAATTTAAACTAATGTACAATATTCTGAATGCGCTAACGTTATAGAGCAGCAGCAAATGAGGAACTGCGGCCTAAATTAACGGTATTAAATATTGATGTCAGCTACAGAGACTTTTGAACGGTTGTAATACGCTATGCACCGTGCGTTACTGACAGGGCACACCTGGGTTTTTTTTGCCACCCCAAAAAGAAAAAAAAAAAAAAAAAAAAAAAAGACGTATTTCACAATGGACTTTGGTCTTTTTGGAACAGCGACAATCTTTCTACCTACCCAAATACTATCCCTATTGTTTAATTCCCTCCTTGGGAAAATTGAACTGCAGCAGCAAATGAGGAACTGCGGTCTAAATTAACGGTATTAAATACGGATGTCAGCTACAGAGACTTTTGAACGGTTGTAATACGCTGTGCACCTAGCGTTACTGACAGGGCACACCTGTTTTTTTTTGCCTCCCATTGTATTTCCCAATGGACGTTAGAAAAATTATAGTAACCCTGCCTATAGAAATTCTATCAATACACAAATGTTATACCACAAGACGCAAAAGAAGTACTGCGGGCTTAACAGCAGAAATTATGGCAAAGTATGTCAGGTATATAGTATACAGAGAGTATCCTACAGCATGCAGCAGCACATGTGGCATTAATGGCAGGCCACCTAGTGCTATTTTCACCACCTTTAGGCCCCATTCAGACGACCGTGTTTCACTGTACGGCAGCGGCCTCAGGAAGCTACTGGCATTACACTGAATGCCATACCTCCCCACATGCTAAGTGGCTAATTAGCATGCGGGGAGGGGACTCGAGCATGGCGCTCGAGCACATGCAGTATTCGGCCGAATACCGCGTGGACCCGAGCACCGCCATGTTTGGCCGAATAGTGTATTTGGCCGAATATGTTTGCTCAACACTAGATTACACGTTACCTGTTTTGATTACAAAATTACCTCACGTGGATTACAATTGAATTTTGGACTATGTGTTCCAGTGTTTTATGCCAAGCAGCCATGAGGAGAGACTCAAACGCATATCTGAGCCTATTATGCCTGCAAATGTGAAATTGGTTGCACTAAAATGTTTGCATAATTATGTCTTTGCAGTATTTTAGCAATAATGCTTTTACAGGTTAAGCAACGTTCAAGCACTTTAGCCCATTGTGTGTATTCTTTTTCAGGTACTGCAATGTGTCCTAATATGCCCTTATTGTATGGTGTTTTTGGTAAATTATGCACTTAGCCGGATAGGTAGCACCTTACTTTCCTAGCTCATATGGACTGGCTCTGAGGACTGTACGCCGCGGCGTACGTGCGGGCATATGACACATTTGCAAGTCAATAGTACACTAAGGATTCGTACGCACTATGTGTGCCAATGCTTACGTATTCAGTTCAGTAGCGTACTTTTAACAACGCTTAGACTGTATGTTCGTAATTTGTGCAGGAATGTTCGAAAAACAATGATTATTTTTTAACGCAACTTAGACCGAATAAATTTGTATTAAGAACGAATCTTGTTATAACTTTGTCGATTATTCGCCGAAGCGAATTTTTGAAGATTTGCTCATCTCCAATTTTGACCATTGATGTCACCCGTCTCCTAACGGTTCTAGTTAAAAGTGGAAACTTATTTCTTCAGTGCATATAGTATACAAAATAACTTTATTAAGTCCTTGGCCTACATGCAACCTGATCTGAACAACCACTCCCCTCCACTCTTCTGGGTCCTCAAGTTGTTACCCAAGTAAAGAAACTTAGCAGTCAAAGTAAGTGACCAAAGTGATAAATCTGAGTCTAGACTTAACCAAAATCATTCTATTCAAACAATCATAGACCCTTAAAACCATGAATCTTTTATAAATATACAACAACTCATATGTCTTGATATCTCTCTGGTCATTCCAAATCAGTACAACATATACCCAAAAGTACTCACAAGTGTACTCACAAGTCTAATTTACAATAGGGCCTAGAAGATCTCACAAGGCCATAGGGGATAGAGTTATAAGATAATGTCATTGGCCCTGATGTGGACCTAAAACTCCCCTCAGCCCAGGGACGTCTCCTAAGGGTGGAGACTTCCTGTCCTCGGACCTCCCCTAAGAAGCCCTGCTTAGCCCTACCATTAATTCATTCCCATAGACCTCAACGCGTTTCCCCCATAGCGGGTTCATCAGGAGGTAATAATGAGGGTACAGCTGAAAGGCATATACCAACTCAATACTAGAGCAAAATAATGTGCAAGATAACTATTGGTATAGTAGTTGGCAAATAATTATAGATATGAGGGAGTTAACAATACTTAATGATATTAGGGCAAAGGATACACCAGGAGGTTCCCAAGATCATCAAGATGACTGAATGATAACACTCACTGGTGATCCCTTGAGACGTGCATCCCCCCGACCCCTGCGATTCGTGAGGTGTAAAGAAACTTGTCTGATAAATGGACCCCTGATCTCATAAAACTTGCAATTATGATTTTCTGGTTAGACAAGAAATTTAGTTTTAACATACCTGTAGTTACACTTAGTGGTTTCTTAGTTTTGTTGATTTTAAACAGTATAGTGTACACAATGTCAATGCTGAATAAATATTAATCAAGCATTATTTCTAGAGTTTCCTATCTTTATATTCTTCTCTAGATCTAGGAGTTGGAGATCAACTTACAATATGTCATCTTTATCAATCTAGAATGTTGCATTTACTGTTGTTTTCAAGACATCAATAGAGTATATTATTATGGAGATACTAGAAGAGGTCCACCCAGGACCATCATCTAGTAGTCAGTGAATTACGGCTACAAAGAACATTTCATGCTTTGGATGACCTAATATCTTCATGTATTACACAGAAAGTTCATTGATTTCAAAGTTTCTTTGGTGACAGTAGGTTCCTGTGGTGAAACTAGGTTTCCCCCCACAGTCTACCAATGATTGTGGGGGCCCCGGCAGCAATAGACTTAAGATCAGATAAAAATGCATTATCCAGTGTGGACAACCTACCTAAAATTTCACCTTATGTTTGTGAATTTGTCATCATTTGGTCTTTGTGGTATTTAAAATGGTACTTCTAATATATGTTAAAATTACTATTCAGTACTTTATTAATTTATTTTATTAAAACAGTTTGTTCATATTCTAAATTTTTAGAATGAGAAATTCTTTAGCACAAATATATAAATGCTAAGGTTGGATGTATAAAAATACTTAGATTATATTGCTGATAATGTAGGAGTTTGACATTCAAGAGTATAAATTGCCATTGCTGATTAAATCAAATTCTTGTTTTTAGACTTAGTCAGTGTTGGTGTCGGTAGCAAGTGAGTATGTGCAGTCAATTACCCAATTAACTTTGGGTATTCACCTGTGAAGGATTCTCTTGGGAGCTTTTCCTTCCCCGAATGGTTAGAAACTTCAGAGGTAACTTGTATTTTATCTCTCGGCCTATACTGATATTATTGCAAGTGCTATTTTCAGAGCTGCATAATATTTTCTACTAAAATTCACATTGCCTGTAAGAACATTTACTTTTATTATTGTTATTTGTCATTACTATTATACTTTTCATGTATTCCCATGATTGAACATCAAATATGATAAAGATCCTTGACTCCTCATGTGTAATTATTTGTTAGGCTGGAGCCTCACCTAGATTTTGATGTAGTACTTTTGATTGATTTTATCTATGGAGTGACAGCTGTAGTCCAAATCAGTAACTTGACTTGCAGGTCTAAACCAATTGCCCTACGGGGTTACCCTCGGAGGGATAATTCAAATCCGCTGTGTGTTTTCACTTGCTGGAAGGAAACATCATGAATGTGCAACGTTTCGCAGCACCCTAAACTTTTTGTAGCACTTTTCATTTTAACTATCCAGTGACAACTGCACTGCATAAGAGCATATGCAAGTCAATTCTACAAAAATGGTCACAATGACCAGACAATTCCCACTAGGGGTCCCTCCTATTTTTAAAACATAACCTTTATTGAACTCAAATAATAGAAATCACCCAAAGAAAAATACTTTAAAATATTCAGAGGACAGTAGGGATATTTACTTTATGTCCATTAATGTTGGTAATGAGAGTATAGTGTACTTAGCAGAGATGCAGGGCTTTTATTTTATTCATGAATTTTAATCCAGGAACACAGTTTTTTATTATTTGTGTGGTTTTGTTATTTAATATGGCAGGCCTTCCCCTGAGGGAGTGTGTTGCATGTGTTTTAGTGCAGTGGACAGTATTAGGGATAACTGAATGCAATAAAGTTAGGGAAAGTGTAGAGATATGTACGCTTTAGGTGCAGGAGCGTGTATGGAGTGTGACATGTGGCAGATAGTTATGAAGAAATAACTAGTGGAAGATTATAATCAGTCACTTTACTGAAACTAAAACCTAGTTTTTTTTGTTGTTTTTTTTTGTTGTTTTTTGTTGTTTGAAAGCAAGGATAATAATAGGCGCCACTTTTTCGTCTGTACAGATCAGTTTACTACAGTTAGGCTACTTTCACACTTGCGTTTTGGAATTCCGGTATTGAGTTCCGTCATAGGGGCTCAATACCGGAATAAAACGCTTCTGTTTTGTCCCTATTCATTGTCAATGGGGACAAAACTATACTGAAGACACTGGAATGCTCCTGAAAGCATTCCGTTCAATCTTCAGACCGGAGAGCAATCCGCAACATGCTGCGGTTTGCTCTCCGTACTGTTTATCCGCACCAAGACGGATCCGGAATGACCCCCAATGGAAGTCAATGGGGACGGATCCGTTTGGTGTGACACACTCAGTAAACGGATCCGTCCTCCATTGACTTTCAATGGAGTTCATGACGGATCTGTCCACAGTACACCACACATGACAGACACATACACACAGACATAATTACATGCTCCCAGCAGCTCCGCACATCACAAGAGGAGGAGGACTGCGTGCACATAGGTAGATTCTCCATCCATCAGAGGGGGCTGTGGGGAATCTTCCTATGTGCGCGCCTTCCTCCTCCTCCTGTGCTGTGTGGAGCTGCTGGGAGCATGTAAGTATGTGTGTGTATGTCTATGTGTGTGTATGTGTGTGTATGTGACACGTGTGGGGCCGGAGCACTGCTCCGGCTCCTCACGTGTACTTGTGGCAGCACGTATCCGGCGGCACACTTCACCCGTCGGATCCGTGCTGCCTCTAATGTGAAAGTGGCCTTACCTGCTTATCTATATACAGAGATGATAAGATTTCAGGCAGGACTAGAATAAGAGAAGACAGGATACACTATCCACAATAGGGGACTATCAAATCTTATCTATTCTTTCCTTGTGCAATGACCTCTGCATAGGTCAGAGAATGCCTAGAAAATTCTCCCATAGAAGTCTGTGAGGTCCCCTTCAGTCCACTGTGTCTATGGTCCATCCTGAATTCAACTGTTGTTGTGTTTCCCATCTGTGCCCACCAATGTCCCACTGCTTATATTAAGTACATTATTCATTGAGCTAGTACTACTTCCATATCTGCTACCACCAGTCCCTTCCTTACTGTGTGCATGTGCATGGATGCTTCAAATTGTAATTGTGGTTCCTTGCCCACCTTTCACCCTCACTGATCACGATACAAATGGCACAGGGACCCAGACATCTCAGGCTGTGGGCTGGAAGAGGCCTGTGGCCTGCACCACAGATGGCAGCATGGAACAGGACTTAGATATTTAATTTTTTTTTTTTCTTTCCTTGGCCACTTGGTGAGCATAATACTAACAGGGTAATTACTAGGGACACTCTAGGGAGCAATATGCAGGTATATTGTAAGCTGTGTACTGGGGTGGGCTCCCCAGGATACAGCGAAGTCACAGACAAGGAAGGAGACTCCAATTCAGATTGACAAAACAAGATTTTACTAAGTATTTAACGTTTGTGGGAAGGAAATACCCCAAGCATATATACATACACTCAGCTGGAGGCTGAGGCACTTGTGTTACACAGCACGGTGCTCTATCAGTGTGTGCCCAGGCTTCTCCACAGTTTTGCCTATCTGCAGGTTATAGTAACCCAGCAGCTATACCTTTTAATACCCTAATCTCCATGAACAATTCTGTAAGTGTGGTTCAGGAGCGCCGGCGGTATAACACAAACGCTTACAAACTTAACCAATCAACACTAAACCTCATAAAGAGTATAACCAGTTATTTGCCACAGTAAACCCCACTTCTGTAGCAAGGTAGCTTGCAGCCTGCAAACCACCTGTCTAATCTTCAGGCTTTTACCCAGTAGCTACTGAATTGGCGCCAATAACATAATGCGGTGCATGCACGGTTACCCACTGTGTCTGCACAGTGGGCCTCAGTTCTTTCACTGACCCGGGTCCGTTGGGTACCTTAACTTTCAGAAGTATCTGGTAGAGGATCTCATCCGGCAACCACACAGTCTCACTGACACTTCCACTTGTCCTCTCAGCAGGGCTCCTGATGGTAGTTATTCTAGTCTGTAATATTGCAACAGTCTCTGTTCCAGATCTCCTTGCAGAGTCTTGCTCCCTTAGGGAATAGTCTCACTTGTGGATCACACTAGGAAACACAGACAGTAGCTCTTTCTCCTCTGCCTCTTTGCAGCACACTCTCAAGATGGCTGCCACACACTTCTCCAGTCTGAAGCTCCACCTCTGCCGAACAGGATCTCTTGGTCATTGCTCCAGGGAGCTATAGTCTTTCCTGTGGTAAACAGTGACATCTTGTGGCCAAAAATGAAATGTCAGTTTAATAACAACTATAATTACAGGAACAGGTGCATTCACAAAATGGAGGCTGTTTCACCACCTTACAATATAACTGGGGGCACTATGGAAGAATTTCTACTGGGGCCAAAATACGCAAAATTATTTTTGTTGGAGACACTATAGGCACATCATTGTTATTGAGGGCATCATTATTATTGGTGGTGCTATAGGGGGCATTTTTACTACTGAGGGTACTATTATTACTGTATTAAAAATAATAGTGCCACTAGTATTAATAACAGTATAGTATTTGAGGGCATTGGGGGGACAACAGGCACCACATTAGGGATCGCAGCAGGATGACACATTTGGGGTAGCAGGATGGGGAATTTATGTTGAGAAGGTGGGGATGACGATAGAAAACTGAGAAATCTAAGATGTGTGTGGCAAACTCTGCTGTAACAAGACATGACTGAACAAAGTCATCTTTTCAGTCTGTACTGAATGGAGAAGATAAGGAAAGACAGTGGGGGGAATTTATCATTAGGAAAATATTTGAAGTCAGTTTTGCTTCAGTCTGTGTTGGAGTACTTTCTGCCACATTTATCAAACGTCACAGGTTGTTTGATAAATGTGGCTTGTCCTTAAACCTAACACTTCTGTCTAGAGAAGCTACTCCACTTTTCCTACTCCACCCTCCTCCTGGAGTGAGACTGAGACGACTATTTTGCGACTTTTTTTAAAAAGTCGCAATGATAAATCTGGAGTGAAACTCATTAACATAGCTAACCACACCCACTTTTCCACCCATATTACAAACTGGAGTGAGTGGTGTACACATGCAAAAAGTCGCAAAAAAATGCGCAAAAAAGTCGCAAAAGCCCTATCGTGCGACTTTTTGAAGACAGAATTCTGGAGTGAAGGTGTGATAAATCAGGGCCAATGTCTACATTAGAGGTTTTGCACATGTGACTTGTGTGATCAATCCCAGCCATCCTGCACCTATATACATGGTCCAGCCCTCTTCCCAGATGCCTGAACATCAAAGGTACTTGTGTCCTGCAAAGGTAGAATTTGTCTGTGTTCGAGTTCCTGACCAGTGTTTGTCTTCTGGATTCCGCTACCAGTCTGATACTTGCCTGCTACATCTCGTCTCTCCTCCTTGTATGACTACGCCTCTGCCTTATCCTTGGTCCTGCACTGTCGCTCCTGGTTCTGACTTGGCCGGTTGACTAAATCCATACCTCTGGTACTTTGTATTGGTACCTCCTGGTCCACTTGGACTCGCTGCTTCATGTATCAATCCTCCTCAAGAGGTAGCGACCTGGTGTTCCCTTCAGGAAAGTTTATCCCCACCATCTGGGGCAGGGGTGCGCTGACAGAGGGTCCATTCATTTTTTATTTTTTTAATCCCTTGGGGCCACACCTCCGATCGCCACAGGTGGCGTGGCCTTCAATCTAAGTGGGGGCGGTGGTGGTGGGGCAGTAGGAGATGAGTGCTTCCATTGTAGAAGCACTCATCTCCATATTCATCTGTATCACGAGGCAAGGGAGGTAGAGGCCAGCTCTGGTGGAGCGATGACGTCTGCATCACTGCCAGTGTTTTTTTTTTTGTTTTTTTTTAGATGACACTAGGGCATTTACTTCTCCATTTTTTTTTGGGGGGGGCACTATGGGGCATTTCTCACTGGCCCATTTTGGGGGCTCTAAAAGGGCCTTTTTATTGCATATTATGGGGGACACTATGGCATCTGGTGGCACTGAGGGGGTATTTTTTACTGGCACATTATGGGAGGCACTATGGGGGCACCTGGTGGCTCTAAAGGGGCATTTTAATGACACATTATAGGGGGCACTATGGCATCTGGCACTAAAGGGACATTTTTTACTGGCACACAGGAGGCACTATAGGAGAGAGCAGCACTATGGGGCATCTGGTGGCACTGAGGGGGCATTTTTTACTGGCACATTATGGGAGGCACTATGGGGGCACCTGGTGGCTCTAAAGGGGCATTTTTAATGACACATTATAGGGGGCACTATGGCATCTGGCACTAAAGGGACATTTTTTACTGGCACACAGGAGGCACTATAGGAGAGAGCAGCACTATGGGGCATCTGGTGGCACTGAGGGGGCATTTTTTACTGGCACATTATGGGAGGCACTATGGGGGCACCTGGTGGCTCTAAAGGGGCATTTTTAATGACACATTATAGGGGGCACTATGGCATCTGGCACTAAAGGGACATTTTTTACTGGCACACAGGAGGCACTATAGGAGAGAGCAGCACTATGGGGCATCTGGTGGCACTATATGTGCATTTTTTACTGGCACATTATGGGGGCATCTGGTAGCACTAAGGAGGGGGATTATTTACTGGCACATTAAGGGGGAGAGGAGCTATTTACTGTGTGCAGTTATTTTTTTTAGAGCACTGTGTGCCAATAATTGTTCAAGGGGGCACTATCTGTGTGGTACTAGTATTTTTCAGGGGACAGTTCCTGCAGTATAGTATTGCGGAGCACAGCAGGCACAGTATTGGGGGTGGCAGGAAAGGGTGTTCAGATTATGTGAAGATGATGGAAAAGTGGGAAACTAATGTCTGTTTGTCAATCTCTGCAGAGACGGAAGATGGCCGAAAAATCATCATGGCTGTCTGGTCTGAATGGAGAAGATGAGGAAAGAGAACATCCACATCAAAGGTGACATCACTGGATATAAGAATTATGTGGCTCTATGTAGGACAGGAGAGGCTCCAGCTCTTCCCCCTGCCTTTTGCAGAAGGAGGTTTCAGAGCTGGGTGAGGACAGCCAAGGGGAGCAGCAGGCCATGGGTAGGTGACGAATGGTGGGGGGAACCACAGGCCTAGAGTAGGATCTGGGGAGGGAGGACAGCAGAGGAGCTTCCTGGCTGTAGCCTGCTGTTGTCTATTGTATAATATAAAGCAGGCAGTGCAGCTCCTCTCTGTATGATTTGTAGAGCCGGACCTCCACCCAGACCTACATACACATCTTTAATATCATGCAGTTCCTCCGCCACTCATCTTTTGGCGTCTTGAGGACTAGGAAGTGAAACTGCAATAGCTCCTGCCACAGAGCTATACGGGGGGCAGTGTGAGTGTGAGTACAGGAGCTTTATGTCGGAGCCCTGAATATGGAGTACAGTGTGTCTATAGAGGATGAGGGTGAAACTTTTACCTTCATCCTCAACAATATCATTTCAGCTGTACAGTGTCTGTTGGGAGTGGCCTATTATATGTAAGAGGGGTATATTACAATGGGCAGGACCCAATTTTTTGTGTGGCACGCTATGCGGGCTGCATTTTTATTTGTAGGATGGGCTTAGAAAAATGTACGGGGCCAAAATTTTTGCACGCCACAATATGCACACTGCTCTTTTTTTCCTACCCCCCCCCCCCTTGACAAAATTCCTGGGTGCTCCCTTGATCTGGGGGAATGTGCAAAATGAGGTGGTTCACTTAAACAACACGCTTAGAGGAGGTTTGTCACGTGGCACAGTGGGTTCACATCCTCTGGTTCGTGACAACTATATTTTTGATCCACGTCCAATCTGCATATTTTGGGGATTGCACAAGGACATCCATGTGCTGTTTGCATCCATATGCCATTCTGCAAATTATTGAACATATTCTATTCTTGTCTACTTTGCTGACAAGAATAGGCATTCATGAGAAGGAAAAAAATGTGGATTGCACACAGAAGGTCAAAAGGTATCCATATTTTGCTGATCCAGACTGCAAAAAGAATACATGAGGTCGCCTAATTCCTATGCAAGCAGTAAGGTGTACTTAATTTTTCACTTACAGCATTTGCATTTTGGCTTATTTTTTGGTCAAAAGGATATACTTTGTTTTTCTCATGACTGCATGTGTGTTTGTGTATATATATATATATATATATATATATATATATATATATATATACACACATATACATATACATATATACACACACACACAGTACAGACCAATAGTTTGGACACACCTTCTCATTCAAAGAGTTTTCTGTATTTTCATGACTATGAAAATTGTAGATTCACATTGAAGGCATCAAAACTATGAATTAACACATGTGGAATTATATGCTTAACAAAAAAGTGTGAAACAACTGAAAATATGTCTTATATTCTAGGTTCTTCAAAGTAGCCACCTTTTGCTTTGATTACTGCTTTGCACACTCTTGGCATTTGATTACTGCTTTGCACACAAGAGGCAGTCACCGGAAATGGTATTCCAACAGTCTTGAATGAGTTCCCAGAGATGCTTAGCACTTGTTGGACCTTTTGCCTTCACTCTGTGGTCTAGCTCACCCCAAACCATCTCAATTGGGTTCAGGTCTGGTGACTGGTCAAATAGCCCTTACACAGCCTGGAGGTGTGTTTGGGGTCATTGTCCTGTTGATAAATAAATGATGGTCCAACTAAACGCAAACCGGATGGAATAGCATGCCACTACAAGATGCTGTGGTAGCCATGCTGGTTCAGTATGCCTTCAATTTTGAATAAATCCCCAACAGTGTCACCAGCAAAGCATACCCACACCATCACACCTCCTCCTCCATGCTTCACGGTGGGAACCAGGCATGTAGAGTCCATCTGTTCACCTTTTCTGCGTCGCAGAAAGACACGGTGGTTGGAACCAAAGATCTCAAATTTGGACTCATCAGACCAAAGCACAGATTTCCACTGGTCTAATGTCCATTCCTTGTGTTCTTTAGCCCAAACAAGTCTCTTCTGCTTGTTGCCTGTCCTTAGCAGTGGTTTCCTAGTAGCTATTTTACCATGAAGGCCTGACACACATACACATACACCAGTTTTGTGTATGCTGTATTATGGAGGCATTCATCTCTAGAAGAATGGCCCACACCCAACATACAGGGTCTCATACTGATTTTAAAGAAATACTAACTTTGTGAATGATTTGCAGTTGCACTGCATACTACAAAATTTAAATAAAGCAACAAGAGTTCAATTTCACTATTCAAAATACTGTATACCATCACTATAAAGGAGTTATAATAATATCATAGAATTTTAAAAAGACCATGTCATTAAGAAATTGATTATTTTGTAGCAGAAAAAGAAAAAATCCACTTTAGGGCATAGGTTACCATAATAATATTCCCTTAAATGAGATAACATTTAAATTGCATTACTATCTGGTCTTCAAATATTCAGAAATGTAGGAAATGGAAATGAACTGTATAACTCAATAGGGTGCTTTTAATGTGTTGTGAAAATGTCATACAAAATACAATTTCAAGCTATTTTTATGACTGCAAGAATAAAAATATAAAAAAAAAAGAATCCAATGAGTTACAACAAAATGTATAGTAAAGTCACAATACATTAACTTAGCAGTAGGAAATGGAAAAGATAACCCAGTGTGGGTGCAGATATCAGAGATGTCAAGTTGCATCTATTCCAAGCACATGGATAAAAAAAATGTTATTGTAGGCCACAGATACGAAAGTTTGTAAAAGAAAAACTGTATTTTATAATTATACCTTATTTTTGAAATTGTGATTAAATGAAGGGTGTGTACCTGTTTCAGGACATATTGTACATTTTCAAATATCACATTACTAGTACTAATGAGTACTAAATAAGAAATAAAAACACAGTCACTATTAGGAAGCAATCCTTTTGGAACTCTAGGCAAGGTGTCCACTATGAGATCCAAATATAGAAAAGTGATGCAGCACTCCAGTATATGGTGAATAGGGTTTTGGACCCGGTTTATTCCCCAGCAACATTTCAGCCCAACATAATGAGGCCCTCGTTAGCCTATTCACCATATACTGGAGTGCTTCCTCATTTTCTATATTTAATAATAATGGATAGGAAAGGAAAATACATACAATGCAACAGCACACTGCCAACCAGATAAAGCACAAAATGCCATAGTGATATGAGGTATTCTGAAGCTAATGCTATGCTGGTTTAGTAAATTAGAGATTCTTTGCAATTATATTTTGTACAAAATTATCTGGGCCCGTCCACCAAATCGTCAAGGTGATCTCTGTAGGACGGGACGCTTAAAAGGGTTTTGCAAGACCTGCAAAGGGAAGCTTACTTATGTGCTTTCCTGTGCGGACTTCCCACTCTTTCTCCTCCTGACATGCAATCCTCTGCTTGGTTCCCTTGTTGAAAACATCTGATTTGACAAGATTTCCACCAATCACTGACCACAGTGGTGACTGGACCCCATTATGTCATTACAAATGGTCACATGATGCAAGAGGATCCAGTCACCACCGCAGCCAGTGATTGGCAGAAGCCATGTCAAATCAGATGTTTTCAGATAGGGAGCCCAACAAGAAAAACAAAGGATGGTGGTGGCAGTGTTATGGTCTGGGGAATGTTTTCGTGGCATTTTCTGGGCACTCTCAACCAATTTGGAAATGACACCATCCTTGCAGATCACACACATACATGCTGATTGGATGAGGTGGATGGGATCTTGCAGCAAGACAATGCAACATATGACATAGCTAGAAATGTTTAATCCCTTCACGTCAGCCATACGGCTATATACGTCCTATTTGCACATACCCCGTGCAGATAGCACGTATATAGACGTCATGGCAGCTCTTTAATCCAAGCGCTGCAAAGCGCTTGGATTAAAGCTTCTGCCCCTGCACTGCCGCTGTCAGGGACCGCATACAGTCCAGTAATGCCAGCAAGGGACCAATCAGAGTGGTCTCTTGCCGGTGATCGATCCGATTGGTTAGTCTGAGCAGACTAACCAATCGGATCGCAGCAGTGTACAAGTCCCGGTTTCAGGCTGTGATCTGCAGATCACAGCCTGAAATCAGGTAATGTGTGCTTTGTGCCCCGATCCATGGACACCATCTGTGCCCCCCTGCATCAAATATTTAATGTGTGCCGCACGCGTATCTCCCACCCGCCCCCGGCCCCGTTCTCTCCTATGCAGGGTGCAGGCATCTGTGTCCGCCTGCCCCTGTCCTCACTTCTTTGATCCATCTGGGCCCCCTTGTGAGGTCCTCCTGAGGTATGCGATGGAGCTGGCTCTGTTTCTGAGCTGCCGCCATCAGCAGCGAGTGTCACCTGTATGCTGACACTCTGCTGTAACCCCTCAGATGCCGCTCTCAGCGGCATCCAAGAGGTTAACAGAGTTAACCATTGGGCTGCTGCGCTCTGATGGCAGTGGCCCGATGGTTGCCATGGCAACCGGACGCCTTGCAAAAGCGTCCAGTGTTGCCATCTATCAGTGTAAAACTGATAGTATTATACTTTGCAATGCAAAAGCATTGCAAAGTATAGAAATGGCATCAACCCCACTGGATCTTCAAGATCCAAGTGGGATTTGATTAAAAAAAAAAAGTGCAAAAATAAAAAAAGTAAAAAAACAATGTAAAAGAAAAAAATAAAAATGTAAATTGAAAATAAAATGAATTGACGTTTCCCCTATCTGCTCTTTTATAATAGATTAAAAAATGAAAAAAATAAAATAAACTATACATAATTGGTATCGCTGTGTCTGTAATAACCGGATCTATAAAATGATCAGGGTACTAATCCCGTGTGGTGAACGTTTTACAAAAAATAAAATAAAAAACAATGGTGGAATTGCTGTTTTTTTTTCCTTACCTCCTAAAAAAAAATTGAATAAAAGTGATCAAAAAGTCATATGCATCCCAAAAATTATACCAATAAAAACTACAGCCCATCCCGCAAAAAATAAGCCCTCATACAATTATGTTGACAGAAATATAAAAAAGTAATTGGTCTTAGATTTTGGTCATGCAAAAAAAAAAAAGTTTAACAAAAAAGTGATTTATGGTATAACATGAAAAAAAAAAAAAACGATACAAATTTGGTATCACCATAACCGTATAAACCCACAGAATAAAATTATCTTATCAAATATACCACATGGAGAACCCCATAAAAATTTAAACTAAAAAACACAGGTAGAATTGCAATATTAGCCCATTTCACCTCATAAAAAATTAAATAAAAAGCGATCAAAAAGTCAAATGTACCCAAAAATGGTATTAAAAATTACAGCCCATCCTGCAAAAAAAATGAGCCCCCACACAGCTCAACAAAAAAATAAAATCGTTATGGCCCTTAAAATCTATTTCAGCAAATTCCATGTTAGAAAATGCAGAGGTCGCTCCTTTCCTTTTGAATTCTGCCGTCTGCTCATACAGCAGTTTAAGAACACATATGGGGTGTTGCCGTATTCAGGAGAAAATGGGTCACACGTTATGGGGTGCATTTTCTCCTGTTATCCCTTATGTGATTTGAGGGGTGTAGTTTCTAAACTGGGGTCATTTATGGGTGGTTTCTATTATGTAAGGACCTCAAAGTGACTTCAGAAGTGAATTGGTCCTTGAAAAAGTCGGTTTTGAAAATTTGATAGAAAATTTTAAAAATTGATTCTTAAATTCTAAGTCTTCTAATGTCCTAAAAAAATAAAATGTAATTTTCAAAATGATGCCAACATAAAGTAGACATATAGAAAATCTTAAGTAAAAACTATTCAATGAGGTATCGCTTTCTGCCTGTAAGATGTAGAAGTTCAAAGTTAGAAAATTACATTTTTTTCCAAATTTTCTGTAAATTTGTGATTTTTTATAATCTAAAGGTAAAACTTATCAACCCAAATTTACCCCTAACATCAAGTACGAGATGTCACAAGAAAACAATCTCAGAATGGCTTTAATAAATAAAAGCATTCCAAAGTTATTAACACAAAGTGACATGTCAGATTTGCAAAATTTAGCCTGGTCACAAAGGTTAAAAATGGCTTGGTCTTGAAAGGATTAATATTGGTTGAAAGAGCATGACAAAGACTTCCAAGTACTACCCTGGTCCCCTAATTCCCCACAATTGAACCCAATAGACCATCTGTGGGACCACCTTGATCATCGTAATCACTCTGTGTATCCTCCCCCAAACACCATCCAGGAGCTGTGGGATGCATTGCAGTAAGCATGGCTCCAGATACCTGTGACAACCTACCAAGACCTCTGAGTCAATTCCAGCCCATTCAGCTGCTGTCTCTGCTGCACACGATGGTTACTCTGGATATTAGTTGGTTTCATAATAAAAAGTGACTAGACTGTGTAGAATCAAAAGGAAATCCTTATTAAAATAAATATAAAGGTAAAATAAGGATTTTTACAATTTATTTTGTGAAATATTTTGCTGTGTAATATACATTGTACATATATTTTTATTTGATATACCACTAGGTATATAATCTCTGATTTACAGCAGTATTTTGGGATATGTATAATGTAATTCATGATTATTTTTAGGTATATGCATATTTCCCACTGACATACTGTATAATAGCAGTATAATTGACATGTTCTAATGTAAAACCATGCCATTAAGGTTACTTTCATGCCGAAAAAGAAAAATGCTAATTATAACAGATCTGATGAATTATATATAGACTAGCGTCTCAATTCCTGTGTTTCCTGCTATTGAATTAAGATATTTCCTCTACATTGTCATCTTAGTTCTTCCCATTGTGTTCCACCACTGTATTCCCCCATTCAACAATAAAACAAAAATCCCACAATAGTTTCCAAATTTAAAGGGGTATTCTGTTTAGGAGAAGTTATCACCTATCATGTAACTATTAGATTGGTTTGGGAGAAACCACTAGGACCCCCACTGATTACAACAAAGGGGACATTGTACCCCTCAGAACAGAAGTTCAGGTATGCACACTGCTACTCCATTCATGTTTATGGGAGTTCAAGAAGTAGCTAAGCGCTGTTCTTGTCTGTCTCTGGAACTCCCATAGAAATGAATGGAGCGGCAGTGTACATCCCGACCTGCCACTAAGTTCATTTTGAGAGGCCCAAAGGAGTATGGGATCTCCTTTCTTGTGATCAGTGTGGATCCCAGAGGTAGGACTAAAGCCAATTTTATTATCCTCTATTCTGTTGTCACAGCCAGAATATCCAGCTAAGCCCCCAACTACCCAAATAAATAGGTCAGACAGCACACTCTGGGTGTAGGAGTAATAGCAGGAAATGGCTCCCACGCCAAACAAACAAAGAAAGTAGATTCCCGCACTCCTGGAGATTGCTTGTGCAAAAATTTTTATTAGTGGATGTGCGCTATTTACGACAGCTTTGGTTTTACAGAACGAAAATAATGTATATAAATAAACAGGTTTGCATTACAAAAAACAGATTAGCAGTCTGATTGTAATAGATGTCATAATCTTGGTAAACAAAGTAAATACTCATAGCTGCTAAGGTTACTTCACCTTTGCAGTGACAGTCGATAGAGGTCACTATACCTCAACAGGGGCGAGAACATGTTAATAAATATACGGAAATATCTACATTTGAGAAAGTCAAATGTGGGTATCACATGGAGTAATAAATGCAAACAAAAAACAACGCCGTACAAAAGGTTCAGTAGCATAATAGGGATATGCTTATCATATGTCTGACAGACATGCAGGGTAACAAGAAGGACCATGGTGCCACAGGTAAAGAAGGTAGGTCTAGAATGAGGTAGGTACCTGGTGGTAGCGTTAGTGTATGGAGCCGGGAGTCGGGCAGAGTACCGTAGCGGCGGTAAAGTGATGTTGCGTATGTGCCTGAAAGAGGAAGGTGAACTGATGAGATGGCAAATAGGTAGAGAGGGTAGCTATCCAATGGGGAGGGCGATACCTGAGCTTATGTGCAGAGAAGGCCCGGATAAAGGTCCAATGTAACCGTCAAGGCGGTGAAGTAGCGCGGTGTGGAAGACCGGACATCAGTCTGGTTGGAGCGGCGCTGGTGTGTGTGGGGCTGGTGACGCTTAAATGCATTGCGTCGCCGGACTGATGAGGTGGAGGATGTGGGAGGAGTCAGGATAATAGCTGCTGCGCTTGTAGGCCCTGAGTAAAGATGTCGAGGCGGTGGTTACTGCGCATGCTTGCCCTGAGTAAAGATGGCCGACGGGCCAAGATGTAATGGATGGAAATGGGTAGGCAGGTAGGGGAGACTAGAGAATGAGTACCATAGTGTACGATATGGTGTAGAATAGATTAAGGCATCAGTGTATATGTGTCCTACAGAAGATGGCAGGGAAGGTGCTGTGGCGCAAGGAAGATCTAGAGAAAGGTGGCCAGAGGGCCAAGATGTAGTAAAAGGGAGTAGGTAAACGTAGGAGGAAAACGGGGTGGAATGTATAGAAGGCACCAAGGTATAAGGTAAGTATAATATGGTCAGGCGTCAGCATATTGTCTTATGTTACTGAAAAGGATATAAGGTATTCTGTGGTAGTATATTCTCCAGGATATCAGATCCTTAGTGCTGGGTCTGCAGAGAAGGAAAGAAATCATTAGTGGCAAGTACATATATCTTGTAATAATATGCAGATTACAGAATATCGCCATATGTGTAAAGAGCAGGTAATACAGTGTGAAGGACGGTAATATTACATGAAACAGTTGAGATCGTAGTCCCTATTGAGACCCTTGGGTTCTAGACTTTGTAATTCATGTATCCAAAAAGCTTCCCGCTGCTGCAGTATGCGGGTGATGTCAACCCCTCTTCTCGGGGCGGTGACCTGTTCAATTACTTGGAAGCGTAATTGTGATATATTGTGGCCTTTGAAAGAAAAATGTGCAGGTACTGGAAGACACGTGTTCAAGCATCGTATAGTGGATTTGTGCTTACAAATCCTATCCTTGATGGTCTGGGTAGTTTCCCCTACGTATATAAGGCCGCATGGGCACTTGATAATGTAGATGACATTAGAGGAGTCACACGTGAAAAAGCCATTGATTTTGTATTTTTTACCATTGAGGGGATGATGGAATTCACTACCTTTGATCACATGTGAACATTGCATGCAGTGAATGCAGGGGAATGTACCTTTGCGTTGTGTCTTAAGAAAAGTCTGTAATGGAATTTTTGTATCAGATCCTATGTCTGCCCTGACCAGTTTGTCCCTAAGGTTTCTTGGTCGTCTGTTGCAGGCAAGGATAGGGTTGGAGAATTCTTGTATGCTAGGGTAGGCTTGGTGTAATATGGACCAGTGTCTATGTAGTATATGTTGAACTTTTTTGGCAAAGGGGTGATAGGTATGTACAAAGGCTACTCTAGGACCATCTATCTTGTGGGGATTTGGATTTCTAGATTGTCTGGATTGTAAGATGGTGTCTGGGTAGCCTCTTTCCTTAAATTTGGTTGTCATTTCGGTTATCCTCATTTCCCTAGTAGTTTGTGTCTCCACTATGCGTGAGATCCTATCGAATTGCGATTGGGGTAAGGCTTTTTTAACACTTGGTGGGTGGAAACTCGAAAAGTGTAAAAGGCTATTGCGGTCTGTGGGCTTGGTGTATAAGTCCGTAGTGAGTATGCCGTATTCATCCTTGGATACCATTGTGTCTAAAAAGCTGATGATGTTGTACTGAAATGTAATGTAAATCGTAATTCTGTGCGGATGGAATTAATGGCGGTTGTGAACGTATTAAGGGATTCGCAGTCGCCGGTCCAAATGCAAAAAATGTCGTCGATATACCTTTTCCAGGTAATGACATGTTGCTGAAATAAGGGGTTGGTATAGATGTGGTCTTGTTCAAAAATGGCCATGTAGCCATTTGCATAAGGGGGGCGCCATGTGCGCCCCCATCGCGGTGCCTTGTTTCTGTATATAGAAACTGTCCTGAAAAAGAAAATAGTTCTCAGTCAGGACCAGATGTAGTAGATCCATGTACAGATCCACAATCTCAGGGCTAAAGTTGGCGTCTCTGAGGAGGCGGTTAGTGGAGGCAAGGCCTTTTTCATGTGTGATGGAAGTATAGAGGCTAACCACGTCAAGAGTCACTAAGAGGGAATCGGGAGGAATTTGTCTAGTTTGTCGGATTATGTTGAGGAATGATGATGTGTCCAAAAGGAATGACTTAGTGCTTTTGATAATGGGTGTAAGGATTTTCTCTAGGAAGACAGATATGGGTGAAAAGATAGAGTCTGATGAGGAGACAATGGGTCGGCCCGGTGGTTTGTGTAGGCATTTGTGAATCTTGGGTAGGATATATAGAACCGGGATCACTGGGTGTCTCTTGGTCAAGTAATTGTATGTGTCCTGATTTATGGTACCCTTGTCTAAATGTGTTGTTAGAATTATTTTGATTTTCTCTGCGATACTAGAGGTAGGGTCACAGGGTAGAAGTCCATAGACGTCGGTGTCTCCCAGTTGACTGTGGACTTCTTCTAGGTAATCCTTCTTCTCCATCACCACCAATGCCCCACCTTTATCGGCCGGTTTGATGGTTATGTCCTTGTTTTTATTCTCACAATCTCTTTTTACTTGAGAAAAATATCGTAAAAATGCAAAAACAGATTACTTCTGCTGAATTACAACTACAGACTACGCTTCAGGCATCAGAATTCATCTCCTTCAATGAAAGGTTAAATACTACTTTGACTAATCACAAACGTGACGTGGAGAACCAAAAAAGACGGAAGTTCCAAAGAGACGCGGATGACTACCGCAATAACCGAATATACAAATGGCAGTATACCCAACACCAACAACACGACTACCAGAGAGAATATGCCTCTTCATCGGATTCCTCACACTCCAGTTATGAAGGAAATGGATATCGTCGACAACCAACCACTACAAGTTCCTTTCCTCCAGGACAACGCATGACCAGAGGCTCCAGAACAAGGGACAGATGCAACAGATCACAGAGAGAACTCCCAGGCCCGAACCACGCGATCACAGGTAAGAGACATTCCACAAGAATCCATAGTGATCAACATTTCTTCCACTACTCTGTCCTACCCAAATCCAGGTACTCCAGAAAGGACTCTCCTTTTGCCCATCATACAGATTCAGTACATTTCAGGCTGAATTAGATCTACAGAGATTTTTCCGAAGCATACGCCTTAAAGCACACTTCGGAGAAAAAGACTATCAACCCCCTCAGCAGACCGGATTCGGGATCTCGAGCCCTCATAACAGCCAGGCAATTTGGGCTCAAACCTAAGAGCACATTCATGCCTCCCAAGACACAGCATCCTATAGAGACCTATATCTCCTTGGTCTCCAGGGATATACAGGCTCTTAGGAAGAACATCGAGAGAAACAAGTTTAGTTGTGCATCAAACATGTCAGATGATGAACAAGAGGCCCTTAGAAGTCTGAATAAAAACAAGGACATAACCATCAAACCGGCCGATAAAGGTGGGGCATTGGTGGTGATGGAGAAGAAGGATTACCTAGAAGAAGTCCACAGTCAACTGGGAGACACCGACGTCTATGGACTTCTACCCTGTGACCCTACCTCTAGTATCGCAGAGAAAATCAAAATAATTCTAACAACACATTTAGACAAGGGTACCATAAATCAGGACACATACAATTACTTGACCAAGAGACACCCAGTGATCCCGGTTCTATATATCCTACCTAAGATTCACAAATGCCTACACAAACCACCGGGCCGACCCATTGTCTCCTCATCAGACTCTATCTTTTCACCCATATCTGTCTTCCTAGAGAAAATCCTTACACCCATTATCAAAAGCACTAAGTCATTCCTTTTGGACACATCATCATTCCTCAACATAATCCGACAAACTAGACAAATTCCTCCCGATTCCCTCTTAGTGACTCTTGACGTGGTTAGCCTCTATACTTCCATCACACATGAAAAAGGCCTTGCCTCCACTAAACCGCCTCCTCAGAGACGCCAACTTTAGCCCTGAGATTGTGGATCTGTACATGGATCTACTACATCTGGTCCTGACTGAGAACTATTTTCTTTTTCAGGACAGTTTCTATATACAGAAACAAGGCACCGCGATGGGGGCGCACATGGCGCCCCCTTATGCAAATGGCTACATGGCAATTTTTGAACAAGACCACATCTATACCAACCCCTTATTTCAGCAACATGTCATTACCTGGAAAAGGTATATCGACGACATTTTTTGCATTTGGAACCGGCGACTGCGAATCCCTTAATACGTTCACAACCGCCATTAATTCCATCCGCACAGAATTACGATTTACATTACATTTCAGTACAACATCATCAGCTTTTTAGACACAATGGTATCCAAGGAATGAATACGGCATACTCACTACGGACTTATACACCCAAGCCCACAGACCGCAATAAGCCTTTACACTTTTCGAGTTTCCACCCACCAAGTGTTAAAAAAGCCTTACCCCAATCGCAATTCGATAGGATCTCACGCATAGTGGAGACACAAACTACTAGGGAAATGAGGATAAACCGAAATGACAACCAAATTTAAGGAAAGAGGCTACCCAGACACCATCTTACAATCCAGACAATCTAGAAATCCAAATCCCACAAGATAGATGGTCCTAGAGTAGCCTTTGTACATACCTAATCACCCCTTGCCAAAAAAGTTCAACATATACTACATAGACACTGGTTCCATATTACACCAAGCCTACCCTAGGCATACAAGAATTCTCCAACCCTATCCTTGCCTGCAACAGACGACCAAGAAACCTTAGGACAAACTGGTCAGGGCAGACATAGGATCTGATACAAAAATTCCATTACAGACTTTTCTTAAGACACAACGCAAAGGTACATTCCCCTGCATTCACTGCATGCAATGTTCACATGTGATCAAAGGTAGTGAATTCCATCATCCCCTCAATGGTAAAAAATACAAAATCAATGGGCTTTTTCACGTGTGACTCCTCTAATGTCATCTACATTATCAAGTGCCCATGCGGCCTTATATACGTAGGGGAAACTACCCAGACCATCAAGGATAGGATTTGTAAGCACAAATCCACTATACGATGCTTGAACACGTGTCTTCCAGTACCTGCACATTTTTCTTCAAAGGCCACAATATATCACAATTACGCTTCCAAGTAATTGAACAGGTCACCGCCCCGAGAAGAGGGGTTGACATCACCCGCATACTGCAGCAGCGGGAAGCTTTTTGGATACATGAATTACAAAGTCTAGAACCCAAGGGTCTCAATAGGGACTACGATCTCAACTGTTTCATGTAATATTACCGTCCTTCACACTGTATTACCTGCTCTTTACACATATGGCGATATTCTGTAATCTGCATATTATTACAAGATATATGTACTTGCCACTAATGATTTCTTTCCTTCTCTGCAGACCCAGCACTAAGGATCTGATATCCTGGAGAATATACTACCACAGAATACCTTATATCCTTTTCAGTAACATAAGACAATATGCTGACGCCTGACCATATTATACTTACCTTATACCTTGGTGCCTTCTATACATTCCACCCCGTTTTCCTCCTACGTTTACCTACTCCCTTTTACTACATCTTGGCCCTCTGGCCACCTTTCTCTAGATCTTCCTTGCGCCACAGCACCTTCCCTGCCATCTTCTGTAGGACACATATACACTGATGCCTTAATCTATTCTACACCATATCGTACACTATGGTACTCATTCTCTAGTCTCCCCTACCTGCCTACCCATTTCCATCCATTACATTCTTGGCCCGTCGGCCATCTTTACTCAGGGCAAGCATGCGCAGTAACCACCGCCTCGACATCTTTACTCAGGGCCTACAAGCGCAGCAGCTATTATCCTGACTCCTCCCACATCCTCCACCTCATCAGTCCGGCGACGCAATGCATTTAAGCGTCACCAGCCCCACACACACCAGCGCCGCTCCAACCAGACTGATGTCCGGTCTTCCACACCGCGCTACTTCACCGCCTTGATGGTTACATTGGACCTTTATCCGGGCCTTCTCTGCACATAAGCTCAGGTATCGCCCTCCCCATTGGATAGCTACCCTCTCTACCTATTTGCCATCTCATCAGTTCACCTTCCTCTTTCAGGCACATACGCAACATCACTTTACCGCCGCTACGGTACTCTGCCCGACTCCCGGCTCCATACACTAACGCTACCACCAGGTACCTACCTAATTCTAGAGCTACCTTCTTTACCTGTGGCACCATGGTCCTTCTTGTTACCCTGCATGTCTGTCAGACATATGATAAGCATATCCCTATTATGCTACTGAACCTTTTGTACGGCGTTGTTTTTTGTTTGCATTTATTACTCCATGTGATACCCACATTTGACTTTCTCAAATGTAGATATTTCCGTATATTTATTAACATGTTCTCGCCCCTGTTGAGGTATAGTGACCTCTATCGACTGTCACTGCAAAGGTGAAGTAACCTTAGCAGCTATGAGTATTTACTTTGTTTACCAAGATTATGACATCTATTACAATCAGACTGCTAATCTGTTTTTTGTAATGCAAACCTGTTTATATACATTATTTTACAGCTCATTGACAAAGGCTTCACTGCCGAAAACGTTCTGTAAAACCAAAGCTGTCGTAAATAGCGCACATCCACTAATAAAAATTTTTGCACAAGCAATCTCCAGGAGTGCGGGAATCTACTTTCTTCTACCCAAATAAATGACAGAACGTTCTAGTTAAAATAGAAATCCCTAATGTCCTTTGATTTGACTATTTTAATATATGTACTTCGATTGGTACTATTCACATAAGTATTTGTTCTCCACTCCCCCTCCCTCCACACACACATTAATAGGAATTCAACCTATTAATATGTTTTTGTAGAGGTTATATTTAACTTGACTCAATCTGGTTCATCTTTTAATCTCTTTATTTAATGACAAGTTGTGCGACAATTTGCTTAATAAAAAAGTAATGTAGAACCTGTGCTGTGTATTTTATAGGGGAGATTTACTATGGTGGTCTTGATATCCTCTGTTGAAGGATATGCCTAATGTCATATATGCAGTGGCCATGTTCCGGGTGGTCCGAATGCTACGCTGGGTTGAGGTGTCACCACATGTTGATGCTGTCTGGAAGGGATGGTAAGGTGTGATGCACCCCAATGGGAAATAAGTCCAGAGAGGCAGGGTCTGCAGTAAACCAGGGTGCTTCTTTACTGGAGGAATTCAGGTGCAAAACTATACAGACGAGGCATAAGACTGGATACTCCAGTCTCCTCCCTGGCAGAAGAAGGGTTCATTGCTGAGGATAGGCCTGAGCTAGCTGTCCCTCTCTCTCTCTCTCAGCACGCTGGTACCCTGGGCAAAGGCTGGAGGGCCCATGGTCTATGGCTCATAAGACCAGCTGGCTCCTTGGTCAAAGGGCTGGTTATCAAGGGTCTGTGGCAGAGTATTACATCTCAGCGTCTTCTACTAGTCACTCAAGTAGTCTGGCAGAGTCTCATCTTCTAAGCACTGTTCCCTAACTGCAGAACACTAGGGGCTCTGACTGCTGTTCTTATACACGGTTTCTGGCTGAAATAGAACCTTCTAGTGGGAGGGGTGGAGTGAGAAATTCAGCACAAAAACTCACAAAAACACAAAAAAAGACTTGCATTAGAGCTTCAATGATACTCAATGGCAGGGGCGTTGCTAGGGTCTCAAAAGATCCGGGGCCCAAGCCCCAATGAATATGGTGCAATTCTCTATGTCGACCCTCGTCCCAACAGCAGCACATACCTCACATCCTGTGCCTACCAACTGACGTCTTCTGTGATGTAGATCTTCTGTCATCATCTTCTCCATTCGGCCTGGACAACTTCTCTCAGCCGCCTCGTCTCTGCAGTGTGTGACACACAGACATCTTATCTTCCTCACATATCTATCATCATTCCCTAACCTGGAGTCCCCATAGTGTTATCCTGCTGCTCACTGTGCTCCCCGATACCCCCAAATACTATCCTCAAGAAATATCAGTGCCCCCTATAGTAATAGTCCTACCAGTAGTAATTACCTCATTAGTAACACTGCACCCTACAGTGACCCCAGCACTGATAATGCTCCCCAAGATTGTCCCCATTACTAGAAGAGTCCTCCAGTATTAATAATGCCCTCACAGAGCCCCCGGTAGTAATAAGGCTCCCTATTGTTCCCCCAGTGGTAATCAAGCTCTGTACAGTAGTAATAAGTCCCCCGTGTTCTTAGTAGAAATAAGGCAGATCTATATGTCTCTCCTATAGAGCTTCCAGTAGTAATAAGAACGCCTAATGTCCCCTGGATTTATAATACCCCTACAGTGCCCCCAGTATTTATATCTCTCCCCCTACTGTTATAATGCTCGCCCTAAAGTGCCCACTGTAGTTATAATTTCTGAGGACACTAAAGGTAGGAATATAATTCCTCAGCCTCCCTCCTGTGTAAATAACATCACACCATCGCTCCAGCCCCCTCCAAATACAGTCCCATGTAAATAACATCATTCCCATAGCCAGGGCCGGTTTTAGTCAAAATGTGGCCCTGGGAAAAAAAAAAAAAAAAAAAAAAAAAAAAAAAAAAAAAATGGGGCCCCAAATCTTATACTAATTTGCTAAAAAACACAATCCGACGTCTGAAACCTGTCACCCCCACTGATGAGGTGTTTACTGCTGCAGTCTCAGACATACAGCAGCAGAGCAGGAAGAGACAATGGAGATGGCACATGTGCACAGCGCACGCCGTCTCCTCAAACAGCTGATCGGCAGGGGTGCCAGGTGTCAGGCTCCCACCGATCTGCTATTGAGGACCTATCGTGCTGACAAGTCATCAATATGAATGAATAAATTCGGAGAACCTCTTGAAGCTACCCCGAATACAGTGCCCGCTGTGCTCCCCCCCCCATGTCCATAAACACTATACTATACACCCAGAGTGCCCTCATTAGAATTAGTGCCGCCAATAATGATAATTAGAGATGAGCGAGTAGTGTTCGATCGAGCTGGTATTCGATCGAATACTACGCTATTCGTCGTACTCGATTTCGTTCGAGTATAATGGCGATGGCGCACTTAGAATTCGTTTCCCCTCCCACCTTCCCTGGCGCTCTTTTTCCACCAATCACCATGCAGGGGGGGTATGACAGGCCCGCTGAGCACGCTGGCAGCTTGAAAACGGCGTCTACATGCATTTGCTGGAAAAACCATGTGACCTCGAATCATAAAAACTCAGCTCTTCCTGCTCGTTCGCATATGCTGCGTGAACTTAGTCAGGGACAGAGGCTGGAGAAGGGAGAGACAGGTTTTAGCTGTTGGACAGGCAGGAGCGTGATTAAAAGCCCTTATCAGGGCTACTATAGTGCAGTACAGTGATAGCTTTACTACAATATACACTTTACAGAGAACGGCTGCTGTATTCAGGGATAGCTGCTGGAGTAGGGACAGAGAGAGGCATTAGTGGTGTATTAGGTGCTCTGCTACATACCAAACTATATTTGGCACTACTGTTCTGCGTTCTTTTTGGCTGCAAAACCCTGTTATATACCTAGTGTGTATATGCACCATCTGATCTTCTGGCAGTATACGGCTGTGTACTTTTTTTTTTTTTTTTTTTAAATACAGTTTATTTGGCTCTAGTGTTCTGGATTCTGTGTGCCTGCAATACCCTTTTTGTATACCAGGTGTAAATACCCACCGTCTGAACAGTTAGTACACGGCTGTGTACCTAGAAAAATAAAATATATAGGCCTTTTTATTGGCAACTGTACTGTGCGTTCTCTTGCAAAATAATTTTATATACCTGGTGTTAATACACACCGTCTGAACAGTTAGTACACGGCTGTGTACCTTGAAATATAAAATATATAGGCCTTTTCATTGGCAACTGTACTGTGCGTTCTCTTGCAAAATAATTTTACATACCTGGTGTTAATACACACCGTCTGAACAGTTAGTACACGGCTGTGTACCTTGAAATATAAAATATATAGGCCTTTTTATTGGCAACTGTACTGTGCGTTCTCTTGCAAAATAATTTTATATACCTGGTGTTAATACACACCGTCTGAAAAGTTAGTACACGGCTGCGTACCTCGAAATATAAAATATATAGGCCTTTTTATTGGCAACTGTACTGTGCGTTCTCTTGCAAAATAATATTATATACCTGGTGTTAATACACACCGTCTGATCTGTTAGTACACGGCTGTGAAGGCAAAATATTGTAACCAAAAAAAAAAATAAAATGCGGAGGGGGTCTAGCGGAATAGGACGTGGACGAGGACGGGGGCGCTGAAATGCTGTTGGGGGCCTTGTTGAAGCCAGTGGGGATACAATGCGTGCTGGTGAGGGTCAGCCAGGATCCCGCTCATCCAGAATCCCTGCCTTTATGGGACAGTTAAGCAGGGGGCGGGTTACACCGCTGTTGAGGCCTGAGCAGGTTGAACAGTTGGTGCAATGGATAGCCGATAGCGCTTCCACACAGTTGTCCACCAGCCAGTCATCCACACAGTCTCACTCTGACCCTCCTTCCTCCACACCTGGCCAACAGAGTCATCCCACCATTGACCCCTCTCAGGAGCTTTTTTCGGGTCCTTTTTCAGATGTGCCGGAAGAATCCCAGGAGCTAGCAGAGGAATTTGTTTGTAGTGATGCCCAAACACTTGAGTTTTCGCCATCTCCTGCTGATGTGGACCCTGAACCAGCATCTGTTATCATGAGCGATGATGATGAGACGCAGTTGCCATCAAGGGAGGCTGTTGGAATGTCCAGTGGGCAGGAGGAAGAGCAGAGTGAGGAAGAGGAGGTGGTGGATGACGAAATGACCGTCCCCACTTGGCCAGGGGTGATGTCCAGCGGGGAAAGCAGTGGAGAGGTGGTGGTCTGCGCAGCACCGAAAAAGGAAGCAAGAGGCCGAGGGATGTCCAGAGGCAGAGGGATGTCCACAGGCAGAGGACAGTCCAGACAGAGAAGTGAGGCCACAGCCAGCAGGGCCGAAGCTGTTCCCGGCAGCGGGCAGTCGCGCGAAGCTCCCCCATCGAGGCCTCGTACTTCTGTGGTGTGGAGATTTTTTAATGTTTGTGCGGATGACAAACTGAGCGCGGTTTGCAGACTCTGCCACTCAAAACTGAGTAGGGGCTCTGAGAAGAGCAATCTGACCACCTCAGGCATGCGGCGTCACTTGGAAGTCAAGCACTGGGCTGAGTGGGAGAGAGCAAACGCAATACAACCTGCGCCCGGTCTTGCTGCCACTGCCTCTTCCCCTTTGTTGTGTGCTGCCACTGCGGTCCAGACCTCCAGCCAGGACACCTCCACATCTGCCTCTGCCTCGGCTACTTTGGGGCCTTCTCCTTCAGCCTCCCCTTCCCCCGCCTCTTCGCCTGCACCTTCACACTCCTCGTCCCAACAACTGTCCATCTCGCAGGCGTTCGACCGCAGGCGGAAGTACGCCTCGAGTCACCCCCAAGCCCAAGCCTTAAACTGCCACATCTCCAAACTGCTGGCCCTGGAGATGTTGCCATTTAGGCTTGTGGAGACGCAGGCCTTCCGCGACCTGATGGCGGCTGCCGCACCTCGCTATTCCGTCCCCAGCCGCCACTACTTTTCCCGGAAGTGCCGTCCCCGCCCTGCACCAGCACGTGTCGCATAACATCAGGCGGGCCCTGAGGTACGCAGTCAGCGCAAAGGTCCACTTGACCACCGACTCGGTGGACAAGCGCTTGTGGCCAGGGACGATACATCTCTTTGACGGCACACTGGGTGAATGTTGTGGAAGCGGGGACGGGGTCGCAAACAGAGACGGCCTACCTACCACCCCCGCTCAAGATTGCCAGCACGGGTTCTGATAAAACCCCCTCCTCTTCCTCCTCCTCCTCCTCCGCCTTAACATCGCCCTCAGCCGCTAGCTGGAAGCGTTGCAGCACTGGCGCGGGGAGACGTCAGCAGGCGGTGCTTAAGCTCATCAGCTTGGGCGACAGGAAGCACAGCGCCCCAGAGGTGAGGGACGCCATATTGCAGCAGACGGAGATGTGGCTGTCGCCGCTGCAGCTAGGACCAGGCATGGTCGTGTGCGATAACGGCCTTAACCTGGTGGCGGCTCTGGAGCTTGCCGAACTCAATCACGTACCATGCCTGGCCCACGTTTTTAATCTGGTAGTCCAAAAATTTCTAAAGACTTACCCCAACCTGGCAGAGCTACTGGTGAAAGTGCAGCGCTTGTGCGCTCACTTTCGGAAGTCAACTGTAGCTGCTGCTAGCTTAAAAAAACTCCAGCAACGCCTCCATTTGCCTGAATATCGGCTGTTGTGCGACCTGCCGACTCGCTGGAATTCCACCTATTCCATGTTGGCCAGGGTGTGTGAGCAGCAGAGAGCATTGATGGAGTACCAGATTATGAATCCACGCGTGCCTCCAACTCAGCTCCCTCAGTTTGCCAACCACGAGTGGCCATGGATGGCAGACATATGCGATGTACTGCGTATCTTTGAGGAGTCCACCATGAAGGTCAGCAGCGAGGACGCTATAGTAAGCGTAACCATCCCGCTCCTATGCGTCCTTAAAGAATCGCTCATCGCAATAAGGGAGAACGCATTGCACGCAGAGGAGACGGGGGTAGGAGGAGACGCAACGGAGCTACACAGTCAGACCACACTTTTGTCTGCTTCTCGGTGGCAGTTGCAGGAGGAGGAGGAGGAGGACGACGACGACGTGGAGGTGGCTGTGGAAGAGGAGGAGGATGCTGGCGGCGAGGGTAGCAGTCAGGCTGTGTGCGTCCCATTGGTTCAGCGCGGATGGGGCGGAGAGGAGGTGGAAGAGGAAGAGGAGGAAATGGCAAGTGATCCTTCTGGTGGGGGCAGTGACGTCATGCCTATTCAGAGTCTGGCACACATGGCTGACTTCATGCTGGGCTGCTTTTCCCGGGACACACGTGTTGTCCGGATAGTGGAGAACAAACTGTACTGGGTCTTCGCAATCCTGGACCCCCGGTATAAAGATAACGTCTCCTCTTTTATTCCGGTAGAGGAGAGGACGAATCGATTGCTGGAATACCAGAGGGAACTTGTGCAGAACATGATGGAGATTTTCCCACCCACCATCGCTGGCGGCAGAGAGGAGAGGGTCTCCCAGAGTCCCTCAACATCGATCAGGCCCACAGCCACCAGGGGAACACTCTCCAAGGTGTGGGACATGTTCATGGCACCCCCTCGTGCAACTTCCATCACTGCGGGGCCCGCTATCAGCAGGAGGGACAAGTATCGGCGGATGTTGCGGGAGTACCTGGCAGACCGTAACCCTGTCCTCCCCGATCCCTCGGCGTCCTACACTTACTGGGTCTCCAAGTTGGACACGTGGCTGGAACTGTCCCTGTACGCCTTGGAGGTGCTTGCCTGCCCTGCCGCCAGCGTGATATCCGAAAGGGTGTTCAGCGCAGCCGGGGGCATTATAACCGATAAGCGCAGCCGCCTGTCAACCAACAGTGCCAACAGGCTGACGCTAATCAAAATGAACAGCAAGTGGATTGACCCGGACTTTGCTTCTCCAACAGTGGAAAGCAGCCAAAAGTGAAGTGCCATCTGTATGAAGTGCCATTTCCTCCTCCACCTCCTTAACCGCCGTAGAATTGCTCCGTAAATAAAAAAAATTTATACATTTATGGCTCACCTCTTGGGCCTCCACAAAATTTTTAAGAAGGTCTCACCTCCTTGGGCCTCCACATAATTTTTAAGAGGTCTCACTCTTGGGCCTCCACATAATTTTATCGAGGGTCTCACCTCTTGGGCCTCCACAAAATTTTTAAGAGGGTCTCACCTCTTGGGCCTCCACATAATTTTATCGAGGTCTCACCTCCATTTGGTCCTCCACATAATTTTTAAGAGGTCTCACCTCTTGGGCCTCCACATAATTTTTAAGAGGTCTCACCTCTTGGGCCTCCACATAATTTTAAGACGTCTCACCTCTTGGGCCTACAAACAATTTTTATTATGGCTCACCTCTTGGGCCTCCACATAATTTTTAAGAGGTCTCACCTCTTGGGCCTCCACATAATTTTTAAGGAGGTCTCACCTCTGGGCCCTCCACATAATTTTTAAGAGGTCTCACCTCTTGGGCCTCCACTAATTTTAAAAGAGGTCTCACCTCTTGGGCCTCCACATAATTTTTAAGAGGTCTCACCTCTTTAGCCTCCACACAATTTTTAAGAGGTCTCACCTCTT
>ONZH01013189.1:0-42428 GCA_900303285.1 Rhinella marina | reverse complement strand
CTATACTGTTCCTATATTTTTCTTATATTGTCCGTGTCACATTTTAACAGTATTGCTGTTTGGCAGACAGAGTCACAGCTTTGGATCCTTTCAGGTCGCAAGTACAATGTAGAAGAACATTCTGCTTGTTCTGCACAGGCATTTCCCAGCCTACTGCTCCCCTGACTGGCTGATCCAGGCTGTATGTCAGTCTCTGAGCCAGTCAGGAGGAGTCCTCCCCTCCACATCTTTCCAGTGTCATGTAACCATCCTTTTCCTTCTTCCCTTGTGGTTTAGCCCACCAACATGGTGCTGCATGCCGTTATGCAATTTGTTTGCAAATCAAAAATCATCAGATTTGTTTTGTGACAAATTTTTATGTGAAATTCGTAATGAATCAAATTAGTTTACAATTGCTTTGCTTATCCTTAATATGGGTACATTGGATTTCCGGCATACATATTTTTAAGTATTAAAAAAAAAAATAAAGGTCATTGCACTTGAAAGGGTTTTACAAGATAATTTCAACTCCTTTCCAGGGACAGGCTGTAGTGTGTTAAAAAACAACAAAACAAAACCCTCACTCAACTTTTTCAAAAGGCTCTCCATGCCACCACCTTGGCCTCACCAGAAGTGGGGGTAGCAGTTCTTAGTCACATGATTGCTGCAGCCAGGGGCGCACCCACAGGGGGGGTCCAGCGGGTCTGGATCCCCCCTAGAACGATAAAGAAATTTTTTTTTTTTAATGCCTCAGGGCCGCACCGCAATCGCCACAGGCGGCGCGGCCCTGATCCTTACTGCGGGCGGCGGCGGGCGGCGGCGGGCGGCGGCAGGCGGCAGCGCTATGGAGGAGAGGGGAGAGAGGTTTTTCTCCTACCTCTCCTCTGCGCTGCTACAATCTTCTATCTCATTGGTGGAGAAGCAGAGGGCGGAAGCTGCTTCTCCACCAATGATTTCAAGCAGAGAGCCCGGCTGCAGAGCCCATGTGACTCTGCCAGTCCTTCCCTGAGTTCCCCCGGCCGGTCCCGCCATCACACCTCGCTCCAGCCGGCCCAGCACAGCCATCCAGCCGGCCAACCGACCTCCTGCTGGAGCAAGAAAAAATGGTAAGTCTCACTCAGTCTATGCCCCCCCCCCTGCCTTGTATTGTGCCCTCCCTGCCCTGTATTGTGCCCCCCCCTGCCCTGTATTGTGCCCTCCCTGCCCTGTATTGTGCCCCCCCTGCCCTGTATTGTGCCCCCCCTGCCCTGTATTGTGCCCCCCCTGGCCTGTACCGTGCCCCCCTGGCCTGTACCGTGCCCCCCTGGCCTGTACCGTGCCCCCCTGGCCTGTACCGTGCCCCCTGGCCTGTAAAGTTCCCCCCTGTAACGTGCCCTCCTGCCCTGTACCGTGCCCCCCTGGCCTGTACCTTGCCCCCTGCCCTGTAACGTGCCTCCTGCCCTGTACCGTGCTTCCTGCCCTGTACCTTGCCCCCTGCCCTGTACCGTGCCCTCCTGCCCTGCACCGTGCCCTCCTGCCCTGCACCGTGCCCCCCTGGCCTGCACAGTGCCCCCTGGCCTGTACCGTGCCCCCCTGGCCTGTACCGTGCCCCCCTGGCCTGTACCGTGCCCCCTGCCCTGTACCGTGCCCCCTTCCCTGTAACGTGCCTCCTTCCCTGTAACGTGCCTCCTTCCCTGTAACGTGCCTCCTTCCCTGTACCGTGCCCCCTGCCCTGTACCGTGCCCCCTGCCCTGTACCGTGCCTCCTTCGCTGTAACGTGCCTCCTGCCCTGTACCGTGCTTTCTGCCCTGTACCTTGCCCCCTGCCCTGTAACGTGCCTCCTTCCCTGTACCCATGCTTTCTGCCCTGTACCTTGCCCCCTGCCCTGTAACGTGCCTCCTGCCCTGTACCTTGCCCCCTGCCCTGTACCATGCTTTTCTGCCCTGTACCTTGCCCCCTGGCCTGTAACGTGCCTCCTTTTCTGTAACGTGCCTCCTGCCCTGTACCGTGCTTCCTGCCCTTTACCTTGCCCCCTGCCCTTTACCTTGCCCCCTGCCCTGTACCTTGCCCCCTGGCCTGTACCGTGCCCCCCTGGCCTGTACCGTGCCCCCCTGGCCTGTACCGTGCCCCCCTGGCCTGTACCGTGCCCCACTGGCCTGTACCGTGCCTCCCTGGCCTGTAACGTGCCCCCCTGGCCTGTAACGTGCCCCCCTGGCCTGTAACGTGCCTCCTGCCCTGTACCGTGCCCCCCTGGCCTGTACCTTGCCCCCTGCCCTGTAACGTGCCCCCTTCCCTGTAACGTGCCTCCTGCCCTGTACCGTGCTTCCTGCCCTGTACCGTGCCCTCCTGCCCTGTACCGTGCCCTCCTGCCCTGCACCGTGCCCTCCTGCCCTGCACCGTGCCCCCTGGCCTGCACCGTGCCCCCCTGGCCTGCACCGTGCCCCCCTGGCCTGCACAGTGCCCCCTGGCCTGCACAGTGCCCCTGGCCTGTACCGCCCCCTGGCCTGTACCGTGCCCCCCTGGCCTGTACGTGCCCCCCTGGCCTGTACCGTGCCCCCTGGCCTGTACCGTGCCTCCTGCCCTGTACCGTGCCCCCCTGGGCTGTACCTTGCCCCCTGCCCTGTAACGTGCCTCCTGCCCTGTACCGTGCTTCCTGCCCTGTACCTTGCCCCCTGCCCCTGTACCGTGCCCTCCTGCCTGTACCGTGCCCTCCTGCCCTGCACCGTGCCCTCCTGCCCTGCACCGTGCCCCCCTGGCCTGCACCGTGCCCCCCTGGCCTGCACAGTGCCCCCTGGCCTGTACCGTGCCCCCTGGCCTGTACCGTGCCCCCTGGCCTGCACAGTGCCCCCTGGCCTGTACCGTGCCCCCCTGGCCTGTACCGTGCCCCCCTGGCCTGTACCGTGCCCCCTGGCCTGTACCGTGCCTCCCTGTCCTCTACCGTGCCCCCTGCCTGTACTGTGCCTCCTGCCCTGTACCATGCTTTCTGCCCTGTACTTTGCCTCCCTGTCCTGTACCGTGCCCCCTGCCCTGTACTGTGCCATTTCTTTACTGGCATTTGGCACTATATTGGCATAATTTGGGGGCACTATGGGGGCATCTGGTGGCTCTAAAGGGGCATTTTGTTTACTGGCACATTATAGGGGGCACGATAGAGGAGATTGGCACTATGGGGCATGTGGTGGCACTATAGGGGCCTCATTTGGGGGCATCTGGTGGCTCTAAAGAGTCACTTTTTTACTGCCACATTATGGGGGGGCACTATGGCATCTGGCACTAAGGGGTAATTTTTTTCTGTCACATTATGGGAGGTACTATAGGGCAGAGCAGCACTATAGGGGCATCATTTGCAGGCACTATGGGGGCATCTGGTGGCTCTAAAGGGGCATTATTTACTGGTAAATTATAGGGGGCACTATGGCATCTGGCACTAAGTGGGCAATTTTTACTGGCACGTTATGGGGGAGAGGAGCACTATAAGGGATGTGAAGGGCAGTAAGAAGGGGCATATTATGGGGAACACTATGGGGGAGAGGAGCACTATGAGGGCATTTACTGGGGCACTATATAGGGGTATTTTATACTGGTATACATTATGGGGACATTAGCTCAACTGCGGGCACTGTGAGCTTTACTACTACTGGGGGGCTATGGGGAACATGATGTCTAGTATGGGCACTATGGGGACATCATTACTACTAAGTGTGGTCTGGCAGATAATTATTTCTATTGGTGGGATTTTGGGGAGCACTGTTACTTTTGGGGGACACCCTGGCATAATATCATTAGTGTAGGTGCAGTTATTTTTTAGAGCACTGTGTGCCAATAATTAATAAAGGGGGCACTATCTGTGTGGTAGTAGTATTTTTCAGGGGACAGTTTCTGCAGTATAGTATTGGGGGAGCACAGCGGGCACAGTATTGGGGGTGGCAGGATGAGGTGTTCAGAAGATGTAAAGATGATAGAAATATGGGAAACTAATGTCTGTTTGTATCTCTGCAGAGACGAGAGATGGCTGAAAAATCTTCATGGCGGTCTGGTCCGAATGGAGAAGATGAGGAAAGAGAACGTCTACAACAAAGGTGACATCACTGGATGTAAGAGGTATGGGGCGCTGTGTAGGAGAGGAGATGCTCCGGCTCCTCCCTCTGCCATTTACAGAAGGAGGATTCAGAGCTGGGTGAGGATGACCAAAGGGGGTCAGCAGGGCACAGGCAGGTGGCAGATGGTGGGGGGGGACGCTCAGGCCTGGAGCAGGATCTGGGGAGGGAGGAGAGTGGAGGATCTTCCTGGCTGTGTGTAGCCTGCTGTTGCATATTGTATAATGTGAAGCAGGCAGTGCAGCCAGGACACGTCCTCCCCTCTCCATATGATGTATAGAACTGGGCCTCAACCATATTTCAGCTGTAGTGTATGTTGGGAGTGGCCTATTAGATATGGGAGGGGCTTATAATAATGGGCGGGGCCTATTTTTGCCGCGACGCGCTGCGCGCGCCGCACTTTACTCTTCCAATGGTATGTTTGATATATGGGCGTGTCACAAAAATAGCCCTGCCCACAAGATGCCACAACCCCTTTTCCTTTTCGGACCCCCCCTAGAAAAAATTCCTGGGTGCTCCCCTGGCTGCAGCCACTCACTTGCCTCAGCGGTCATGTGTGCTAATACATTATACTCAGTGAAAATGTGCTTTCCTGATTACATACTTTCTTTTTCATTGTGCTTTTCAAAAACTTATACAAACTAGAGATGAGTGAACAAGTCAAGATTTGTTTTGGGTCCAGTTCACCAAATTTTTGAAAAAGTTGCTCCAATTGCTGTGAAAGTTGATATATAATCCAGTGTAGCCTACTAGGACTTATAATTTTTAGGAAAAATTGTTATCTCTTTTTTTCCCTCCCCTTCCCCAAGCTCTGGAACACAATGACAGCAATAGTAAATGATGTCTGAGTGACACTGACATACATAGTTATGGATAAATGCACATTTAACAATGTTATTGAACATGTCTTATGCTTTTTTATTTATTCCAAAGCTTTCAAAAATTGTCTTTTATCAGGGGGCAGATGATGTTTAAACACAGTGTTATGAAATGAAAAAAATTAAAAAGTGGTTTGGTGGAACATGATGGTTGGCAAGTGGCCTTAGTGTCATGATACAGGCTGCTTCCGTAAAGAACGTGATGGTTGGCAAGTGGCATTAGCGTCATGATACAGGCCACAGCAGAACGTAATGTTAGACAGACAGCAACAGTGGCAAAATGGACCACCGGCAGCAAGACGATGAGTATTGATTTACTAATGATGTATGTATGCTGCTTAATGAAATTGAACCCCCCCAAAGAAGAATTTTTAAATTTTAACCGTGTGGAAACTGTATATATGTAAATGGAAAGATTGGAGCATTGTCACGATGTATGCTGCGGCAGCAGCCGTATAAGACGTGATGGTGGTTAGGCAGATAGACACATAGAATCAGTGGCAAGGTGGGGCACTGGCAGCAAGGAGAGGTCTATTCATTAGAATCAGCCTGAGCTGTGAGAAAATGTCAGTATTGACACAGTAATCATATATGTATGCTGCTTAATGAAATTGAATTGAATTGAACACACGTAAACAGATGATTTAGGCATAGGCCACAACATACAGCTGTACTGAACGTGATGGTAGGCAGACAGACAGCAGTGGCAAGATGGGGCACCACCAGCGAGGTAAGGTCTATTTATCTGTATTCAGCCTGTCTGAGCTGCAAGAAAATGTCAGTATTGATGCAGTAATCAACTCCTACCATACTTAAAAGGGAACCCCCACCCAAAAAAAAAAAAAAATTGTGTGTATATATATATATATATATATATATATATATATATATATACACACACACACATACACATATATATAGCGACCATGTAAAAACTGAATATATGTAAAAGGACAATTGAGGCTTGATGCGCAATTTCTGTTAATACACAATGGTAGATTGCTGCTATACCTTGTGTCTTGTAGTAGTCACATACAGTATATATGCTGGGTTAATTACATTTGACAATTCCCCCCTAAAATTTCAATTGCGACCATGTTTAAACTGAAAATATGTAAACAGACTATTGAGGCTTGACTATCAATTTCAACTTAACACACCCAGGTAAATTGTTGCCACACCATGGGTATTGCTGCTGTAATCACGTATACACTGACAATAAAAAAGGTAACAATGTCTTGAACTTTTGACTTTCAGGCTACCTATCTCACATTCCACTACAGCTTTGAACGTGAGAATACAATCATTTTATAGACAATTATCTTGGCTATCTCATACATAAATTGGACTGGCAACTATTTAGCATATGATTAGTTATGCAGATTCTTGTCATGTAACTACATTGTTACTGTTTGGCTCCTAAAATTCTAAACCTTAAGTTTTATTACTTTGTAAATCCACCTTTGGCTTTCAACACTGCCTGAATCCTTCTTGGCATGCTCTCTATCAGATTCAAGCATGCCTCGACCAAAATCTGTTCCCAGGTATCTTCTACACATTGTCAATGTTGGCGCATACTGGTCGACTCACTTGGGTACGAATACAGCTTTTTCTTCAACTCTACCCACAAGTCTTTGATTGGGTCTGGGGACTGTGGGGGCCAATCCAGCACCTCTACTTCTTAAACTATTAATTTGCCAATCTCTATGTATGCTTCGCGTTGTTGTCCTGCTGGAACACTATGTAGTCCCTGATTGATGTTTTTCATAGTTTTTGACTCCCTATGATTGTTTTCTTGGCAGACAGCATTGCACACAACCACCCTGCACCCTGCATGGCATTCTGCTCATTCTGCTAGGCTTCCTCCCTGCCTACTGCAACATTGCTTGGCTCATCCAGGATCTCAGCCAAGGAGCCTATAAGAGCAAGTCCTCCCTCCCACTTCCTTTCAGGCTCCTGTGAGAACCTTTCTTCATACTTCCTAGAACATGCCCTAAAATGTGCACTAAAATGGCACTATGTGCCTCTTTAGTGGATTCGTCCAAAATGAACACGGAAAGATTCAGGTTTGTCTGCTGTCTGAAAAATAGAAACCAAACTTGGTTTGGTCTGTACTGGTTTGTTAATCCTTAGTAAAACATGGTGTCTGAATGGCATTACCACCCAAACAATTATATTCAAAATATGATTTGCTCAGTTTGCATTGACTGGTCATTTTGTTGTTATTCTAATGATTCTATATTATTATAAATAAAAAAAAGTACACATATGTTGTGAATTGAGATTGAGTTAGTTGTTAAATGGCTTCGCCAGGCATTTTGTCCAACGTATAATGCTAACCTGTGGTGGGACGTTGTTTTATATGGTACTTATCCTCCCTTATTCCTCATATTTTGCTTTACTAATACACACTGCAAGCTCTTCCATCTGGTTCCTGACGATTTGGTTTCTCTCTCCCAGTCACAGGAACGGAATTCACTGTGTGCAATATGAAGAAAATCATTAGACACAGTTACTTGAGAGACAATACTGTCTGCTGTTTTGGCATCGTAAGAGAACGTTGCAGCCGACATCAGTGGGTGCTCTAACTCAAAAATAATCAAATAAAGTCTAGTTTGGTCGGCACTCTACCCAAATGAGTCTTGGTGCTCTGTGATAGGGGTAGTCCCAATACATAAAATCCAACATGAATCACGGCACTCACAAAGATAGTTTGCAGAGTTAGTAAGACGTTTTATTTATATTTATGTCCACATTGTCAAATAAAGGCCAACGTTTCGGTCCTCCCGGACCCTTTACAATTTTTTTCTTTTGAACAGGAATTGGATAGATTCTACCGTTCATTACTAGGGATGAGCGAATTTCTTCAAAATTCGATTTGCTGATTCGCCGAATTTTACAAAAAAAGTTGCTTTGTGATGAATTACTTTGCCACGAAGCGCATTTTTTTGTAAGTAGTGGGTGCAATGACAGGGAGGGGAGGGGTCACTGTACCCCTCAGATGCCGCGTTCATACATGATCGCGGCGTCTGAGTGTAAAAACAGTATAAAATAAACATTAAAAAATACATTAAATTAAACTAACCTCCTCCATTTGCTCGCGAAGGGCCGGCCGCCATCTTGCTTGAAGATCTGGAGCAAAATCGTCGGATTTCACCCGGGATCTTCAATCAAGATGGCGGCTGGTGGCCCGTCACGAGCAAATAAAGGAGGTAAGTATGGATTTTTTTGTTTTTTACGCTATTTCAGGATAAATCGATTCGCCGACACGAAGCACAAGGAAATTTGGCTTCTAGGCGAATCGAATTTATCCTGAAATTCGGATCGAATTCCACTTCGTGGGATTCGATTCGCTCATCTCCATTCATTACGTTTAAAAGTACATTTTGCCCACACCAATAATATTGCTAACTCCTCTTCTTCTACCATTGTACCACCTTTGTCGATTTCCCATTTGGGCCTTAGAAACAAGAGTCAGTTTATGCCACCAAAAACATACCATGGCATTGAAGCCTTCATTAACGTAATTGACAGGGAGATACATTCTACTATTGAGCAATACGACAGGGGAGTTTTCCCTTCTCCCACTAATCTCAGTAATACTGAGATACGGGCACTTAAAATATTAAGCAGGATAGATCAATTACCATAAAACAGGCAAAGAGTAATGAGGGAGTTGCAGAGAGGGATGAGGAGAAAGCAAAGCTACTAAATATCTTTTTCTCTACTGTATTCACTGAGGAAAATAAACTGTCAGATGAAATGCAGAATATAAAAGTAAATTCCCCATTAAAAATGCCCTGTCTGAGCCAGGAAGAAGTACAGCGGCGTCTTAAAAAGATTAAAATAGACAAATCGCCAGGACCAGATGGCATACACCCCCGTATCCAAAGAGAATTAAGTGATGTCATCTCCAGACCCTTATTTCTGATATTTAAGAACTATACTGACAGGGAGTGTTCCACAGGATTGGCGCATATCAAATGTGGTGCCAATATTAAAAAAGGGGCCAAAAAATAGAGCCCGGGAACTATAGGCCGGTAAGTTTAACATCTGTCATGGGTAAACCGTTTGAGGGTTTTCTAAGAGATGCTATCTTGGAGTACCTCAATGAAAATAAGCAAATAACTCCATATCAGCATGGCTTCATGAGGGATCGGTCATGTCAAACCAATTTAATCAGTTTCTATGAGGAGGTAAGTTCTAGACTTGACCGCGGTGAATCAATGGATGTCGTATATCTGGACTTCTCCAAAGCATTTGACACTGTACCACATAAAAGGTTAGTATATAAAATAAGAATACTTGGCCTGGGAGAAAATGTCTGTATGTGGGTAAGTAACTGGCTCAGTGACAGAAAACAGAGGGTGGTTATTAATGGTACATACTCAGATTGGGTCACTGTAACTAGTGGGGTACCACAGGGGTCAGTACTGGGCCCTATTCTCTTCAATATATTTATTAATGATCTTGTAGAAGGCTTGCGCAGTAAAATATCAATTTTTGCAGATGACACTAAACTGTGTAAAGTAATTAACACAGAAGAGAACTGTAGGTGGATCTGGATAGACTGGAGGCTTGGGCAGAGAAGTGGCAGATGAGGTTTAACACTGACAAATGTAAGGTTATGCATATGGGAAGGAATAATGCAAGTCCCCAGTACATACTGAATGGTAAAACATTGGGTAACTCTGACATGGAAAAGGACCTAGGAATTTTAGTGAACAGCAAACTAAGCTGTAGAAACCAGTGCCAGACAGATGCTGCCAAGGCCAATAAGATAATGAGTTGCATCAAAAGGGGCATAGATGCCGGTGATGAGAACATAGTCCTGCCACTTTACTAATCACTAGTCAGACCACACATGGAGTACTGTGTACAGTTCTGAGCTCCTATGAACAAGGCAGACATAGCAGAGCTGGAGAGGGTTCAGAGGAGGGCAACTAAAGTAATAACTGGAATGGGTGGACTACAGTACCCAGAAAGATTATCAAAATTAGGGTTATTCACTTTAGAAAAAAGACGACTGAGGGGAGATCTAATAACTATTGTAAGGGATCGTATCCTTTCAGGGGGTCGACATCACACAATATCTTCAAAACACGGGGATTTTCAGGTCCAACTCAGTTTTATTGGCACCAGCACACCAAAACAAATCATAAAAACAACACCTGCCCGGCTGGGTTCTGACTAAACATAGTTCAGCTAACTCACCTAAATACATACACTGTTCACACACAGCTTTTAAATGTGGCTTCCTCAGCCGTTCAGTCCAGCAGCCTCCTGGCTGTGATTCCAACCGTATCCTTTGGGGGGAGATGGTCCAATAGTCCTCCCGACTATGACCGTGTGACCCTCTTCTCCTAGGGTCACTGGACCCCCCAAACTTCCAGGCTACACAGAGCCTTGTGGCCCCTCAGCCCTCCTGGCTGAGACCACACACACAGAGCCTCAGCAGGCTCTAACCTCTCAGGCCTCCTCAGCTTTTCTCCTCTCCCCAGACTGCCACTGAGGGCTGGTTTATCACACCAGTAATTACACCCAGGTGGCCTCATCTGTGGTGGAATAGGGATGTGAACTGGAATATCCACCCCCTCCAGACCTCTATGAAGCGTGAGGCCTGTCACTGCCTCACATACCCCCCCCCCCCGTTCAAACCCGTGGGGTTGAACACTTGCACCAACACAGGATGCACGTGACAGAGCATCCACATTACCTACAGTTTTCCCTTTGTTCTGCCACACCCAGGCCAGCAAAGCCCGGTTTATCATCACGACCAACTCTCTACCCTGTAGACAGAATCTAAGGGACTCTGGTGGCCATCTAACGGCCAGACCCTCTCTTACTCTTTTCTGCTTCACATTTATCTTATACTCTCTACTCTTTTGTGTCTTTACTCCCTCATAAACTTCACTTTGGATATTATTCTCCAAGTTGCTGACAAATGACCCCTGGTTGCTACTAGCAACCACACTGGTTTCCCAAGAAACTGACCTGGCAGTTTCTTTCTATGAGCTGCTATTAGTCACAGCACCTATGTCACCTAAAGCACTCTTTTCAATCTCACTCCTGACCTCTAGGGGCACACATGAGCTAACCCCCAAATTGGCCAGCTTCATGTCCTGAACCTGCTCAGGCTCTCTTACAGGTGCATGGTTCACCTTGTATGTTACAACACTTTCGTTTATCCTGCACATGAGCTCACTAACCATAGAACACTATGGGAACTGCTTCACTGCACCTGGTTCTGATTCGTGTGGTACACCTTCTAGCTCTGCCACACTTTCCACAGTGGGCTCCCTCAGCTCTATGCTATCAACCTTATCAATCAGCATTTCCAAGTCACATACATTTTTATCAACAAGGGGGGCTTCTTCCCCAATCACCACCTGCAAAGGAAAAGGGGTGTCATCATCATCACACATTTCACATGACCCCACATTTTCATTATGCATTTCAAATAATTTCACATGTTCATTCTGTACTTCATCTGCATCATTGCTTTCAATGGTCATTTCACCTAAACCATTGTGTTCAATGTGCATCTCCCTTACACCTTCATTTAAAGGGACAGGTACAGGTTCTGCAGGAGTTTCACCACTTTCTGCAGAAGTGTCTCCATTTCCCCACAACTCCCAGAACAAGGGAAAAATCACAGCCCAACATTACATCATGCATGAGCCTATTTGCAACACCAAATTCATAAGTCCCAGTTCCGATTTGAGTCTCGCACTCCGCGATAGCCACAGGATAGTCTCTGCTATTCCCATGAATGTTCATCACACTCACGTGTTTGTCCAACACATAGTCCCCAGCAGCCTAGCTGCCATGTACCAGGCTCACCTGGCTCCTTGCATCCAGCAACGCTTGGACTGGACTGCCATTTACCACAATATCACACATTTTTGTCGCAGTCTCTAGTCCCAGTGTCATGACACTTACCGGCTCGGCAGGTAGCGTCTGCCACCGGCTCTCACCACAAATCACATCTTCTATGTCACACGCACAAACAGGAACGGTCTTACCAAACGCCGTCACGGTATCAACACACCCAGTAGATGAGGGCGCTGTCTCTCCAGGGACATCTCCACTGAGGTCCACCTCCTTCCTTGGGAACCTCCAGCTCCTGGTTCCTGGTCACAGGATCCCATATTGACTCCTCAATCCCGTGGTTGCCATGGGAAATGCCTTGGTTGCCGACTTTTCCTTCGGACTCTCTAGTCACACCATTCAAAGCACTCTCTCCATTCCATAGCTGCCGAAACCACGGAAAGTCTGTGCCCAGCACGAATTCCACCTCCAGGGTCTCATATGGGTGTGTTTGCTCCTCCTCTCATTGGTTGCTGTATGCACGTAGAGGTTACTAGGAGCAACACGCCTATATGTGCGGCGTCCACGCTCCTAGATATAGATGCCCACTGGCATGGTTAGGTTTAGCGTAGGACCTGCCTGACCTGAGACCACCATGACGCTGGGTAGGTGGGCACAGATGTGTTTTGATCAAAATATATTGGCTAAGAGTCTCAGATTTTATCATATCAGAATGAGGTCTTAGTTTATACCGTATATATTGTTTGCATCTATTTTTGTGTACTATTATCCCTTTCTGTGATTTATTTTGTAATAATATTATAGGTTATAGTTACTAGAGAGGGGTCGTTGATCCAGGGAGTTATTCTGATTGCCTGATTGGAGTCGGGAAGGAATTTTTTCCCCTAAAGCGGGGAAAGTTGGCTACTACCTCACAGGGGTTTTATGCCTTCCTCTGGATCAGCTTTTAGGAAAACAGACCGAACTGGATGGACAGATGTCTTTTTTCGGCCTTATAAACTGTTACTATGTTACTAATTGTCTGATACATCTACATATCAACTGACCCAAGTCAATCCTACACTGAAAATCAAACAACAGATAGCAAATTTTCTCGATGAACATCTATTATGTACTAGTGTTGAGTGAACATGTTCGGCTGAATATAGTATTCGGCCGAACATGGCGGCGCTCTGCGGCACGCGGTGTTTGTGTGGCCATGCTCGATTAGCCAATTAGCGTGCGGGAAGGTACTGGCATTCACTGTAATGCCTGTGACCATGTTTGCCGGCATTACCCGGTGACATGTGACCGGATCATACCGAGTCAGGGAGAGCTGCTGCAAGGAGGGACAAATAGTGTAGGGAGAGAAGAACACTAGGCAGGGATAGTATTTCTTCTGTAAAGACCCAAAAGCCCATTTAAGGGCTATTATATCTTGCTGCAATATTTTTTTTTTAAGGGGTAAAAAATTGTGCAATTTTTTGTGCATTAACGCCACCTGCGCAGCTGGTGCATGGTGTATTACTCTCTGTATACTATATATCTGACATCATTTGCTATTTTTTCTGCTGTTAATTACGTCCGCAGTACCTCTTTTGCGTCTGCTGTATAACATTTGCGCAAGGAGGGACATATAGTGTAGGGATAGGATTTGGCTAGGTAGGGCTAGTAGGTCTGTTCAAAAGACACAAAAGTCCATTGTTATATCTGGCTGCATTTTTTTTTTATTTGGGGCAAAAAGAACGCAAGTGTGCCTGACACTAATACCACATGCACAGTATGTGCATTAGAACCGTTCTGTAGTCTATATACCTGACATCCGTTGCTATTTTTTCTACTGTTAATTAAAGGGGTTTTCCGATTTATATATATTGATGACCTATCCTCAGGATAGGTCATCAATATCAGATCGACAGGGGACCGACACCCGGCTAGACTAGTATGGAAGCGATTCTTACCATAGAAAAGAATGGGGCGGTGAGGTGTAATTACACCTACTCACCACTATCCCCGTTATGGCCAGCATGCAAACAGTGAAGAGGAGGCAGCAATGATACGGCACACGCCTCCTCTTCAAACAGCTGATTGGCGGGGGTGCCGGGTGTCGGACCCCCGCCGATCTTATATTGATGACCTATCCTGAGGATAGGTCATCAATATATATAACTCGGAGAGCCCCTTTAAGGCCACAGTACCTCTTTTGCGTCTGCTGTCTAACATTTGCGCAAGGAGGGACATATAGTTTAGGGATAGGATTTGGCTAGGCAGGGCTAGTAGTTCTGTTCAAAAGACACAAAAGTCCATTGTTATATCTGGCTGCATTTTTTTTTAAACTTTGGGGCAAAAAGAACGCAAGTGTGCCTGACGCTTATACCACGTGCACAGAGTGTGCATTAGAACCGTTCTGTAGTCTATATACCTGACATCTGTTGCTATTTTTTCTACCATTAATTAAGGCTGCAGTTCCTCAGCAGCGCCTGCTGTATAACATTTGTGCAAGGAGGGACATATAGTGTAGGGATAGGATTTTGCTAGGCAGGGCTAGTAGTTCTGTTCAAAAGACGCAATAGTCCATTGTTAAATCTGGCTGAATTTTTTTTTTTATTTGGGGCAAAATGAACGCAAGTGTGCCTGACGCTAATACCACGTGCACAGCGTGTGCATTAGAACCGTTCTGTAGTCTATATACCTGACATCCGTTGCTATTTTTTCTACCATTAATTAAGCCCGCAGTACCTCAACTGCGCATGTTTTATAACGTTTGCACATTCTAAATATTTGACATTTGGTGAAATTTTTCGGATCATACACTTAATAAAAATCTGCACTACTGTACTTGTGACAAAGTTGCATATTTACTATTTAATATGCGCAAGCAGTAAGTAGTCAGTTGGATTTCAGCTGATAATGCTTCCAGTCGGTTAAGCACCACCCTCTCTTCCACAAAATCCAGTCTCAATAGCAAAGAGTCTGATCAACCAAATCCTCACCCTGATCCTCCTTACTCACACCATGCAGAGTCTGGGCAAACTAATGATCCCACACTCGGATATTCCGAGGAGCTTTTTTCATCGCCGTTCCTTGATTTGGGACTCTCGCCAAGGCCACTTGAAGTGGGACATGAGGAGATATTGTGCCCTGATTCCCAAACTCATAAGCATCCACAGTCTGAAGAAGATGATGGTGGGGAACGGCAAGTAGCATCTCATGAGGTGCATGATGATGATGAGACACAGTTGCCAATAAGTCAAGGGCAACTAGTGCCTCAAGAGGTTGATGATGAGGATGAGACGCAGTTAAGTCAGGTTCTTGTTAGGTCACCATGTCAGGAGGACTAGAGTGAGGAAGTGGAAGAGGAGGCATTTGAACGCAAGCGCAAATACCCTGCCACCCACCCACAGGCCATGGCTCTAAACGCGCAACTTTCCAAATTGCTGGCCCTGGAAATGTTGCCGTTTAGGCTGGTGGACACCGGGGCTTTTCGCAGCCTGATGGAGGTGGCTGTCCCTCTTTACGCAGTCCCCAGCCGCCACTATTTTTCCTGGTGTGTCGTCTCCGCCTTACACCAGCATGTGTCCAGAAACATAACCCGTGCCCTGAACGCAGTTACTGGCAAGGTCGACTTAACAACTGACACATGGATAAGCACTTCTGGCCAGGGATGCTACATTTTCCTGACGGCACACTGGGTGAATGTTGTGGAGGCTGGGAGCGAGTCATACCCTGGGATGGCACAGGTACTACCCAAGCCAAGGATTGCGAGCCCTACTTCCATCCGGATTTCCACCACCAACTACAGTAGTGGCTGCAACCCCTCCTTCTCTTCCTCCACCTCCTACTCCACTTTCCATGCAGAATTTCCATCTTGAAGCACCAGTTAGACTTTCCTCAGTAGCTGGAAGCAGTGTAGCACAGCAGTCGGGAAGCAACAACAGGCCGTGCTGAAGCTTATTTGCCTAGATGACAAACAGCACACATAAGTGACCAGGCTGAGCTGTGGCTCTCGCCAGTCAGCCTACAGCCAGGCATGATTGTATCTGATAACGGCCGCAACTTAGTGGCGGCTTTGGAGCTGGCCAACCTCCCACACATACCATGCTTGGCCCATGTCTTCAACTTAGTGGTTCAGCGGTTTCTGAAAACCTACTCCAATTTGCCTCAGCTACTGGTGAAGGCGCGTCGCCTGTGTGCCCATTTCCGCACCAGCCGGCCTGGCAATGCTCACCGACTGCTGTGCGACCTGAGCATGTGCTGGAACTCCACCTTCCACATGTTGGGCAGGCTTTGTGAGCAGCAGAGGGCAGTAGTAGAATACCAGCTGCAACAGAATCAGCGCCTTTCTAGTCAGCTTCCGCTCTTCACAAGCGACAAGTGGGCATTGATGTCTGACCTCTGTAAGGTTTTACGCAACTTTGATGAATCTACACAGATGGTGAGCGGCGATAATGCAATTATCAGCGTAACCATCCCTCTTCTGTGTCTACTAAAAAGCTCACTGCTCACAATAAAGGCCGACGCTCTGCGTGTGGAAGAGGTGGAAATGGGGGAAGACCCGACACAGAGTGATAGCCAGACCACCCTCGGTTTGTCTTCTCAGTGCAAATTGGAGGAGGAGGACGAGGAGAAGGTGCAGGAGACGGTTGCCACCGCTACACAGGGTAGCCATAGCACGTTTACACCATCTCTTCTGCGTAGATGGGCCGAAGAGGAGGAAGAGGACGAGGAGGATATTGAGAGTCATCATCCTGGTGGGGAGAGCGAAGCCTTGTCTGTTGGAACTCTGGCAAACATGGCTGACTTCATGCTATGCTGCCTTTACCATGACCCTCGTGTTATACGCATATTAGCCAACACCAATTTCTGGTTGGAACAAACTTCCAGCAGAGATGGTTGATAAATCCACAGTAACTGAATTTAAACATGCCTGGGATAAACATGTATCTATCCTAAGATAACAATAAAGGAATAATAAAAGGGCAGACTAGATGGACCAGGTGGTCTTTTTCTACCGTCAGTCTTGTCTGTTAGTCTTCTGCCTATGTTTCTACTGGTTGTTCACCCTTCTCGACCCCCGCTACATAGAGAACTTCTCATCTCTCATTCCTGTGGTGGAGAGGACAAGTAAAATGTAGCAATACCAGAAGGTCCTTGTTGAAAGATTGCTCCACAAATTTCAATCTGACGCTGGTGGCAGAGTATGTAGTTCCTTGGCCACCCGAGGAGGGGAGACGAGGGGAACACACAGCAGTTCCAACAAAGACAGGGCGACACTCTTCAAGGCCTGGGACTGTTTCATGACACCCCGCCAGCACCCTTACCCTGATGAGCGGCCTAGTGTGACAAGGAGGGAAAAGTTTTTGGAGATGGTAAAGGAGTACCTAGCTGACCGTGTCAACGTCCTCAGCGATCCCTCTGTGCCATATAATTATTGGGTGTCTAAGCTGGACACGTGGCACGAACTGGCGCTCTGCGCCTTGGATGTGCTGGCCTGCCTGGCCGTCAGCGTTTTGTCTGAGCGGGTATTTAGTGCCGCTGGGGGCATAATTACTGATAAGCGCATCTGCCTGTCATTTGAAAATGCTGACAAGTTGACACTTATGAACAAAATGAACAAGGCCTGGATTGCCGCTGACTTCTCTACTCCACCAGAGGAAAGCAACATGAAGGAACCTTAAATGTGGCTTTTAGGGTGTATTGAATACACTGTATTCTCATGTACCCCTTCCTCTTCTCGTCCTCTTCCTCCTCATCCTCCATCATATGAAACTGATTATTAGGCTGCCCTCTAAGTTCACCAACTGGCCCAGCACCATCATTTTTTAGACGGTCAGCTCACCAGCTGGCCCTCAACTATATTTTTTTCTTACGCTCAGCTCAGCAGAATGTCACCCATAATTTTTTTATACGGTCAGCCAAGCAGCATGTCACCCATAATGTTTAAGACGGTCAGCTCACCAGCAGGCCCAGAACCATAATATTTTATACGGTCAGCTCACCAGCAGGCCCTCAACCATAATTTTTTTTTATACGGTCAGCTCAGCAGCATGTCACCCAGAATTTTTTAGATGCTCAGCTCAGCAGTATGTCACCCATAATTTTTTATACGGTCAGCTAAGCAGCAGCATGTCACCCCTATTTTTTTTTACTGTCAGCAGCAGGCCATCAATCCTAATTTTTCAAGGGTGTATATGATGCACTACTTTATGTGTAATAAAGGGTGTATTGGAGTGCCTGTTCCTTGTAATTTTTGGCAGCTCTTTCACTTTGTGCATAGGCTTTATGAGTGTAGGAGTCCCACGTCATGAACAATTGTACCACAATGTGAATGAGGCCCTCCTTTATGTGATATACCGGTTGTATCGGAGTGCCTCTTCCTTGTAATTTTTGGCAGCACTTGCGCTTTACGTGCAAGTAAATATTTTTCCTAACAATATTTCCTCTAAAATCAATGTTATCTTCGGTTTTTGGGGTATTATTGTCATTTCGTAAAAGTGTCGTAATACTCGGACATCATCGTTAATAGCAGCGACTTCTGTGTCCAAGATGCATCCAGACATCCTCCCCATGCTGTTCCCTAACCATTTCAGCAGAGCAGAGGGTGCCTGGTCTTCTCCCATTGACTTCCATTATACTTGGCTGCTCGGCCGAGCACTCGAGCACCACCTAGTGTTCGGCCACAGCACCCAAGCATTGCGGTGCTCGATCATCACTATTAGGTACTATTGATCAAGCCACTTCGATTTTTCTACGTAATGAACACCCAATCACTCAAGTATTTTATGTGCTTCCTAAAATACACAAGGACTTAAATAAACCTTCCGGTCGCCCAATAGTCGCCTCTACGGACTCCATATTGGCACCCCTTTCTATATTTCTAGAAAAAATACTTACCCCTATGGTCAAACTTACTAGATGTTATCTACTCGACACCTCTAGCTTTTTACAGCTGATTAGGACATTACACCAAATTCCTCCAGATTCACTTTTAATCACCCTTGACGTCAATAGCCTCTATACGTCCATTTTCCATACTCAAGGCATTAAGGCCATAAAAGCTTTTCTGACAACCTCGACTCTCACTATATCTTTATAGTCATTTTGCATACATCTCTTGGAATTAGTCCTATACAATAATTTCTTTATGTTTGGGGATAATTACTACACACAAAAGAGGGGGACCACGGTGGGGGCCAATATGGCCCCCCCCACGCAAATCTCTTTATGGCCAAATATGAGGACGACCATGTATACTCACATCCCTTATTCCAGAAATATGCGCTAGTATGGTGCAGGTACAGTATATTGATGATGTTTTCTGTATTTGGACTGGCGACTATGACTCTTTTCATGCTTTCTATAAATATTTGAATAATGTGGACAAAGACTTACAATTCACGGCCCATACTGACCCCCATTCAGTCAATTTCCTAGACACCCTGGTCCTGACAGATACCTTAGGCTACCTGAGTGCTGATCTTTATGTTAAATCTACTGACTGTAATGCTCTGTTATTATTCTCTAGTTGCCACTCTAGAAACACTAAGGAATCCCTTCCCAGATCCGAATTTACAAGAGTAAATCGCATTGTAAGTAACCCCACAATAAGACAAACATGCCTTACTGAAATGTCCTGTAAATTTATTAACCGAGGCTATCCACAAGACCTATTTAATAAGAAACTTAACCGTATAGTACACCAGGCTCCTCCTAATACAAAAGTGTCTACTCCACGCCTCCCTTTTGCGGTCACATACCATCCGTTCATTCCAAAAATTCAGCAAGTGATACGTAAACACTCTCCAGAAATTCTACCCCACCGTACCTGAATTTGTTGAACCAGTACGAATCTGTTATAAACGCCCCAGAAACCTTCATGATTCTTTAATTAAAGCTGATTTGGGCCCACAAAAAAACACTCTACATCAAACCACACTCTTCACTCCATAATGGGGTATCTTCCCATACCTCAATTGTGCTCAATGCACACATGTGACCAGGGGACAGACTTTTACGTATCCCCTCTCTGAGAAAACATACATTAGAGGTTTTTTTTACCTGTGCCACTTGATACATTATATACCTCATTAAATGTCCGTGCGGTCTCGCATACATTGGAGAGACTTCCCAGTGTGTGCGAGACCGCACTAAGTAAGCATAAATCCGATATTAGGTGCAACAAGGCAGATCTTCCCATTCCAAATCATTTCATTACAGCTAAACATAATATTAGTCAACTCAAATTTCAAATTATTGAACACATTCCACACCCCCCAGTAGGAGTGGCAATCAGAAACTTAATCTGCTAAAACGGGAAGCCTTCTGGATACATGAACTCAAAACCATGGCTCCAGTTGGCTTGAACCGTGATTTCGACTTATGTATTTGATATTCTCTCCTTTTTAGGGTGAATGTTATTATTTTTACTAAAATTCAATTTGCTACTAATATTCCATGTATATTCATAGTCTCATGTTATTGATAGTCCTATTCACTCTACTTACTATTTTTCAGATTTATTTTGCTGCTTCTGTTCAGGTAATTCATTCTGTGTCACTAATTTGTAAATTATCTGTATACTAACCAGGTATTTTCCATCTTTGTACTATGTATACATGGTCCCACTCTGATTTGCATTTGGTATATACATACACATACAGTACACATTTATAGCACTTTCCATGCATCTTATTTATATCTTCGTTTATGGCCCTTTCTCTTAATATCATATTGTGGACCCCCCTATAGGTAATCACAACATTCCTTCTTTTGTGGCCCATTTCTGTGCACACATGACGCTTATGTGTATATATAAGTGTGGGAAACACTTTTCTCTACTTTGCCCTTAGTTGTACAGTGCATGCACGGACGCCGGATGCACGGTCATGTGACCAGTGACGCCACTGGTTCACCGTGTTGCCGGCTGTACAAATACTGGCGCCTGTGCTTTGACTTGCCGCAGACGCCATCCTACAAGCTCCTGCTATCCACCAACGGTATGTAATGGATATTACTTTATTTATAACCATATTCTGGGCTCTTAACTATTTATTTCTTGAAATCTAACTGTCACAACCAGGGGATGTGGATCCTCTGGGTCAGCTGATAGTGGACTAGGAATTAGCCCAATATTGCTGACTGCTGACTCCCAGAGTGAGGACACTGGTGTTTAAACCAGTCACCCAGAAAGCATATAACTGCAGGAGTGTGTACAGAGTCCAACAGAGGTAGAGTAGCGGAACAGATGATCTTTACTGGCAGAAAGTAAACAAAAGTCACTTGCAACAAAGGCAAAACAGAGTTCAGAGTAATATGGTATACAGGTTCAGGCGGGCTCGTAGTCAGGCAGTGCAAGGTCAGAAGTCCAGGCAAACTTACTGGTGACAGCAAGCAGAGTTGTAGTCAGGCAATGCAGGGTCAGAAGTCCAGGCAAACTTCCAGGTGACAGCAAGTAGAGTCGTAGTCAGGCAATGCAGGGTCAGAAGTCCGGGTAATCCATGTAGCAGGCAGAATTGTAGACAGGCAGGAATAGTCAGAGTAAATTGGCAAAGTCTAGTACTCAGCAGATCAGAGCAGCAGGAAGCTTCAGCAGAGGTTAACAGGTATGACAAACACGCTTTGGCACTTCATGGTTAGTGAAGCTGCTCTAAATACCAGTAACCCCGCCTCCGGGTGTAGACAGTAAACAGGAGGTGTCAATAACAAAGGGACAGGTGCACGTGCGTGTGCTATAGAACGCAAGTTGAGACCTGGCTGTGAGGGTGGATGCGGCGGTATGCTGACGGGTGCTTGCTCCTTCAGCGAGGTAGGCAAGAGCTAGAACCCATGGTGCTGCAGTCTTCAGACAGCGGTCTGCCACACTGTGGTGATGTCACAGACCCAATGCTGACACTAACAGCTCCATAGCCTGTTGTACCTTTTAAGTATATTGGTGGCTACTTTAGCAGTTTATACTTTTGCCCTAGCCCCTACCTATTTTACTATATGGTTATTTAATCAGTGGTGGCTTTCATTACAACTTTAGACCATACTCCAGTCCATACCACACTATATATGAGTGCTATGCCAATTTGCACTTATCTATCACCTCAATAAAACTGATGACTCATATTTACAATCTGACATATATTGAATATGATCATAGTGGATTTGATTTACCTGGATTCATCATTGCCTGATTTATTTACCTGGATTCATCATTGGTATATATTATTTACCTAGATCCATGAGTTACATATACTTAGCCTATTTTGTGGTATTCATGTTTTGAAAATATTGTCTGTTTCCATTCCTTTATTTTTTAATATGATTTATTTGACATTGATGATTTTCGCCATTATTCATCTCTTTCTGTGAAATTTTATGTCATGTTGTCTTTTGTTACTAATATTTATGTCATGTACTGGTTATTGACTGTATGTCCTATATGTATTTTTTAGGCCATGATCAAGGTCCGGGTGACCGAAACGTTGGCCTTTATGTGACAATGTGGATATAAATATAAATAAAGTGTCTTACTAACTCTGCAAACTATCTTTGTGAGTGCCGTGATTCATGTTGGATTTTATGTATTGGGACTAACCCTATCACAGAGCACCAAGACTCATTTGGGTGGAGTTCCAACCAAACTAGACTTTATTTGACTATAATGCAGCTGAACAGGCAAAGAAGCTGCCACATTCAGATGGAAGAGCCTGCGGCATGCACCACTGCAGCGGGGAAAGAGTAAGTAATATGTAAAAAGAGCTTCCCTCCACAGGTTTGCACAGATATAAATTATAAGGAAATAACACCAATTCAAAAATTAAGAGGCACTGAAAGTATCAAAACATGCATAAAAGCCTCAGATAGCACACACCAATAATCAAACAATGCACCAGTCTATAAAGAATACACGTTTATTAGTTCATCAAAATTTATATAAAAGATACATACGTAAAAAGTCAATGGAGGTAACTAACACACACAAAAGGAGGGGCAGGTACATAGTGCTTATACTAAGTAAAATAAATTGTTATCCACATAGAGAAATAAAGTGCAAGTGCAAATGACAGTACATGAAGCATTATAAGTGACACACAGCAGTCAGAAAACAAGTATAATAAGCAATAAATGACAATACCGACCACTGCCTCCTCCAACCCCGACGTACGTTTCGCTATGGCTTCCTCAAGGGGACTTAGTATAAGCACTATGTACCTGCCCCTCCTTTTGTGTGTGTTAGTTACCTCCATTGACTTTTTACGCATGTATCTTTTATATAAATTTTGATGAACTAATAAATGTGTATTCTTTATAGACTGGTGCATTGTTTGATTATTGACAGATATAAATTAGACAAAATGCTGAGAGAACCCCTTTAACATTCCAAATTATAGTGATGCTATCCAACAAAATGTAATAGAAGAATTTTTGCAAAACGTGTTTAGCTTAGTACATTAGCTTTGACTATGTGGAATATTCTTAAAAATACTCTACAATATATTTTCCAATGTAACAACTAGCATTAATAAGCTATAAGTTACTCTCAGTTTGTTGGTGCCTTATCCTCAACATATGGAATGCATATATTTATGCAATGTTCATACGATACTGCTACTTGCAATGACCTTACAGGTATTTTAGGTGCTGGAAGGATACAAACAACAAGCAAACAAACAAACAAAAAAACAGAATAGTATTCTAGTAAATATATAAAAACCGGTGTGAAAGAAATTAATTAGTTGATGAACAAAATTGTGCTAAATTCTATGTGATTATCAAATAGTTTCCATCTTCTGTATTAATCTCCATTTTCTGCAGCTTTATTCTGATTGAGAAATATGAGTCACCATTAGAGATGAGTGAACGTGCTCGTAACGAGCACTGTACCGCTCGGCTCCCCTGTGCTCGCATGGGTGCAGGCAGCCGCTTCCGTCGGGTGAGGAGGACGGAAGCGGCTGCCTGCGCCCATGCGAGCGCAGGGGAGCCGAGCGGTACAGTGCTCGTTATGAGCACGTTCGCTCATCTCTAGTCACCATCACTTGATTTGTTACAGGAAGCTAGCTAGGGACAGCAAAATGAGGAACCTGGCAGAATTTGATATATATGGGCATGGAATTTTCCAGATAGATGACTAATGCATGTGTGTCTATGTGTCATTATCCATACCATTATGCATTTTGATTAGTTGCTTTGATAGATACTTGTATGCTTGTGATTGGATAGATTAAAATTGATGGCTAAAGGGGGTGGCTAGATCCACCATGTACATCTAATAACATTGACTCTATGGGCGTGGCTACATTAGAGAATCGTTTGACCAGCAAGCTGTCTGGGTGTCCGATTCGTTAGGTTGACCGCATCCCCTGGCACCAGGGGAAAACTTATTAAGATAATTTGAATCCCACAGACAAGCGAGTGTAGTCTCCTAATTTTAGATTTGTCCTAAATTTCAGTGACACCCGGTATAAGGTTGCACTCTCAGCTTATGTTATTGTAATGGTTCACAACAATCATATATGTAAAAAAAAGAATATCACTGAAGGATGTTGGCTGCCAGATCCAAACCATACAGGGATGTGATTCTGATGCCAATGAATGGTGCACTAGTGAGAGGATAGAAAACCTCTGTTGCATAAATGAAGGCGAAGGTAACGGCCAGGAATTTTACAAAATATCCTTTGTTAATCCAGTAATAACACATTTCAGGGAAAATCCACTTATTCAGATATGCTTGGACAACTGTATCTGAAAAAGGGGATTGGACTAATAAAGAGTCTTTTGGAATATCTCTGGCCAGCACCTTTGCATTCATTTATGCAACAGAGGTTTTCCTAGCCTCTGAGCAGTGCACCTCATAGGTATTTAATATGTTATCCGTTTGACTAAAGTAGCAGACCAGGTTACACAGAACATAATACAGGTCAAGATTTTAGCAGGAAATTAAAAAGTGTGCCCTGCAATAATTTTAAAAGTTTTAAAAACCCTTAATATTTCTGATGATTTTCCCAAAAACTCCTGCAGAAGGACAAACCAGATTATTTCAACATAGATTGATGATAGTGTCCACTAATGTTAATGTCCAGGTCCTGCCAAGAAAATCTATTACAAAAGATGACAGAGTTGAAGATTTAGTCTGCAGACACTCATTTTTCTAATGAAGGAAATGAGTAAAAAGACAAGAGGCATTAGACTTTAATTATTGGTTCCAAAGCCAGTTCCTAACTAAGCAGAAAGGCAATTAAGTCACAAGTTAATTTTTGTTAAGAAATGCATTTGAAACTGAGTAAAGTCATTTCTTACTTTCATTTCTCACAAAGCAATGTTGAAGTTTCATTGATTCTTGAACTATTTGAGCTGTCATTTTTCAGAATTAGCACTCAAATAATTCATAGTTACATATAGTTAATGTGTTTAAAAAAGACATGTCCATCAAGGTCAACCAAGGGAATGAATATCTGCTTACAAGTTGATATATTAATTGGATATGTATATTTTACAGCTTTAGTGACCTACTTCAAATGAGTTTATATGTTTTTTTTTTGTTTTTTGTTTTTTATGTGACATTTTACTTAGACTTTACTGAGATATATTGTTTCACTTTGGAGAATCACTCCAAAGGTAGAACTATTTCTCATCAGAGGATAATGGCATATTCTATAGACGTGGCATAAATGTCTGATCAAAAAACAAATGTTTATTTTCCTCTGTTAGTAATGGTATAAGGAACTGCATTTAATGTCAACCCAATGCTGCCAAATAACTGTGACATTATAAAGTCACCCATGAGTTTCTTCCTTGAGTGTGTCCATTCTATCTATCTATCTATCTATCTATCTATCTATCTATCTACCTATCTACTAGAGATGAGCAAATCTATTTGCAGCTTCGCCGCAATTTTCTACTCCGAAGCAAATCCGGATTTTTTCGGATTCGCTACGCGCAAATCTTAAATGCTCTTAAACCTTTATATGCATACGCTATGTACTTGTCCAATGAATTGTATGCAAATGCTACGTATCAGTTAATTTATACGCTAATGCGTACAAATTCAGTTAATTAGCAAACTTTTACTGTATGTTTGCAAATTGTTCAGAAATAGGCGACAAAAAGCCCGGAAAGAAAGCGTCCACCTGACCTAGTGGGAAGGGCTTGCTCTGATTTGCCCATAGGCTCGGTAAGCCTGTGACGCTTCATTTGTGCTGCGACTGCTGAGACAAGCAGAAGCACTGTCTGTGAAGTTCTTAAAGACAGAGAACTGTTGTGTTCAAATAGTGGTGTAATTGTTCTGGGCATCCATAATACAGATATCAGGGATACTGCAGGGCCAGTGCAGGTCCAGTGCAGGGCTAGTAATTAATCAGACAGGGAGAGACACAGGGAGAGAGACAGGGAGAGAGACAAAGACCTGCAGGACCACAGTCAAGTGAAAATGTCTGGCATGGAAAAGCTAAAGGGTTCCAGTTCAAGCCAGCCCTCGAGCTCCAAAAAAAGGAGAAGGTGGCACAGGGCAGCAGTGGCAAAGGACATGTAGCCGGAGCTTCTACTGGTAAAATACGTAATAGCTGGCCACTGTTCCACCAGGCTAACCCACCAAGGCGCAAACTCGTAGTGGAGGACAAAGTGGATGAGGTAGTGGAGGTTCATGTAGCCAGGGATCAGACTCAGAGCGTTCCTCCTGCTCCACCATTGCACTCCAGCAAAGCCCATCATTTTCTGCCACCTTTCAGCCTTCAGTCCCCCCTCCTACTCGTGTCCCTTCTGCATTTTATCAAATAAACCCCACCGCATAATCCGGAAGTTATAGAGGACAGCCTCCCTGTGGATTTTTTAGAGAGCAGTCAGAGTTTGGACTGCCCAGAATAGGAGGTTGGTGGTGAACAGTCTATATTGCAGTCAGAAAAAAGTGGTGGGGAGTCTGATGATGATGTGTTAGACAGGAGGACCTGGGAGGGCTGGTGAGGAGGATTTGATCTCCGAGGAGGAGGGAGGTGGTAGTGGCAGCAACAGAAGGGAAAGGCGAGTTAGGCTGGCATCAGGGTCTAAGCGTGCAAGGGCTACAAGCTTGGCCAGCTCTGGAGGGCGCACGTCAGGTGTGTGGAAGTGTTTCACTACTCTGCCAGGGGACATCAGCATGGCCACATGCAATTTCTGTAAACAGAAATTGAGCCATGGGAAAGACTCAAATGTAGGAACCACTGCTCTGTGGAACCATCTAAAGCGGAGTCATGCCGCAAATTTGTCTTACCAAGGTGGATTAGAGCAGTGCATTAATACTGAAAAGCTGGTTACTTCTCCAGGGGGCCCTTGCATCAGGCAGGCCACATCCAGGGGCATAACTCAGCCCACATGCATACACCTCATCGTTAACCGTGTGCGTTTCTCCACCTCCTCTTTTTTGTCAGCCGTCCATCGTCGAGTGCATGTGCAAACTTAATTGTCACCTGACCAAGTTGCTGGCTGTGCAGTCTCTGGCATACAATTTAGTTGACTGCACAGCTTTTAGGGAGCTGATGGCTTGCACTCTGCCACACTGGCAGATCCCTAGCCGTCATTACTTTTCAAACAAAGCTATCCCGGCCCTTTACTCGCACGTGCAAAACAATATAGGACGCACCCTGCAGCTGTCTCTCTGCAGCACCGCGCACGTCATGGTGGTCACCAGGAGCAGTGCTTATGGCCAGGGGAAATGCATGTCCTTTACAGCCCACTGGCTGAATGTATTTAGTGGCAGCGAGGCAGGAACCCCCCAGCAACAGGGCCAATTGCTTTTGGCACCTCCACACGCTTTCCAGCCAGGATTGCAGACCACCCAACACTTATCTGCTCCCTCCTGCACCTCCACGGGCAGTCCGCCTGCTGGAGCATCGGGGCAAAGAGTTGACCCCCCTCTTTGGAGCCACACAGGCCAGCGCTTGCTCCATTACATCAAGCAGCAAATAGCACGCTGGCTGTCTCTCCACCAGCTGGAAATGGGCAAGGTCATGGGTGACAACGGGACAAATATAGTGGCAGCACTGAAACTGGGGCAATTCACACATGCTCCCTGTATGGCACATGTCCTAAATCTAGTGGTGCAGAGATTTCTCAAAACATTCACTGGCCTGCGCACTGTGCTGGCAAAGTCACAAAAGCTTTACACTCATTTGAGTCTCTCTTATGTGTCCTGCAACGCTCTGCTGAACTTGCAGCAGCAAAACGGTCTTCCACCACACCGGTTGATAGGTGACATGCCAACTCGGGGGAATTCCATGCTTCATATGTTGCAGCGGCCCCTTGAGCAGCATAGAGCAGTAGATGACTGTCCAGCAGCAGCCAGAATCTTCGACTATAGGGAGCAGGTGTGGCTTAGATTTCCGTCAGTGGAGGCTGGTCAGAGATGCCTGCACTGTTCTAACGCTCAGCCGGGTCAGCCGGGACAGCTGCGGTGTGAACGACATTGTTTCACTAATATTTGTCCTTGAAAAGACACTGACGCTCATGCTGCAGGGGGCAATAGGGGAAGAAAATCCTGGACATCTTTCTGCACGCCATGCTGTCACTGTAGGGGAGCCCCAACAACAAAGTTAAGTGGAGGTGCAGGAGGAGGATGAGGAGCTTCAGGTAGAGGGGGAGGGGGAAGATTTTGATGATGACCAGGAGGAGGAGGAGACACAGCTGGAGGAACTGGAGGATGACAATGACACTTTCAGGGACACTGAAGTGTCTCAGAGAAAGGCTGAGACGGAAAGAACTGGCTCCTCAGGCGCTCTGGCCAGGATGGCGAGCTGTATGCTCACATGCTTACGCACTGACAGGCTTATCCTAAAAATAAGGCAGACTGACGAATACTGGCTGGCGATGCTTCTGGACCCGCGGTATCAATCCACCATGGGGGATTGTTTTCCTCCCCAGGAAAGGGAAGAGAGATTAGCATCATTCCGGGAGAAGCTATGTAGTAACCTGGCCACAGCTTTCAGCCAGCCACAGCCTGCTCCCAGTGTCTCTGAAAAGGAGGTCAGCAGAGTCATCCACCTCCTGTCACAACCAGCAGCAGCCAGTTAAGCCTCATGAGTATGATGCAACAATTTTTTCAGCCTCCAAACAGCCACAGCCAAGTAAACAGGCCCAGACCACCCGCCTCAATGAACAGGTTCAGGCTTACCTGCAGTCTGGCTCGCAAAGTCTCTTCTCAGACCCCCTGGACTTCTGGGCAGTCAGAATACAACAGTGGCCGGAACTTGCCCACTATGCACTAGGGCGTCTTTCCTGGCCAGCCTCAAGTGTCATGTCAGAGAGAGTTTTTAGCGCCGCTGGGGGGGGTGACACCCAAATGAACCAAACTGTCACCTGGCAGTGTCCAAAAAAACACCTTTATAAAAATTAATAAAGGCTGGATTACCTACGGTTTTCACACTCCTCTTGCTGAGGCAGATGATTAGATCAGGCCTTGCAGGCCGAAATAGTCCATGTGTCTTCCCACTGTTGCTGTCAGCCGACCCATAAAGTTGCATGCCAAATGTCTCTTGGGTCATGGGCTGTGCGAACCCGAACTCTCTAAACAAAAACCTCTCAATTTTATTAAAATCCAAAAACTGTTGTCTACCTCCGCCTCCGTTTTCAACATTAGTACTTAGCAGACGAGCAGCTGTTGTTATACACCGTTCTTAGTTCTATTTAGTATTCTTAAATTTGTTTTGGAGCTTTTCCTCCCCCCCAAAAAAAAATATATATACAGTACAGACCAAAAGTTTGGACACAGCTTCTCATTCAAAGAGTTTTCTGTATTTTCATGACTATGAAAATTGTAGATTCACACTGAAGGCATCAAAACTATGAATTAACACATGTGGAATTATATACTTAACAAAAAAGTGTGAAACAACTGAAAATATGTCTTATATTCTTATACCGCGTGTGCTCGAGCGCCATGCTTGAGTGACCTCCCCGTGCGCTAATTAGCCAATTAGCATGCAGGGAGGTATGGCATTCAGTGTAATGCCAGTAGCCATGTTAGCTACTGGCATTACACTGATTGGCTGGCCGGGAACGCGTCATCTGGTGCTATATAGCAACCGGTGACATGTGACCCGGCCAGTGTTAGACAGGGAGAGCTGCAGCAAGGAGGGACAGAAAGTGTAGGGAGAAAAGCACCGTTCCTCATTTGCTGCTGCAGTTCAATTTTCCACGGAGGGAATTAAACAATAGGGATAGTATTTGGAATGGTAGAAAGATTGTCACTGTTCCAAAAAGACCAAAGTCCATTGTGAAATACGTATTTTTTTATTTTTTTGGGTGGCAAAAAAACCCCAGGTGTGCTCTGCCAGTAACGCTAGGTGCACAGCGTATTACAACCGTTCAAAAGTCTCTGTAGCTGACATCCGTATTTAAAGGGTTTCTGTCACCAGTTTTTTCGGGATGAATCAGGCTGACATTAGAGATGTGCTAATGTCACCTGATTCCAAATATATATCTGTTTTATTTACTGGTGCCCCCATTTTTATATAAAATTAACTTTTATTTTATGATAATAAGGCCTCTATGTGCAAGGGGCATTACCCCTGCTCCTAGAGGCTCTGTTGATTGACAGGCCCAGGCAGAGAAGAAACACTCCATTCACCATAGCTTGCAAGGACCTTCAATGATATCATGACCATGTGATCAGTCACATGGTTAGGATCACACAAACAGCCTGTCTCCTCCTAAACCATGTGACTGATCACATGGTCATGACATCATTTAAGGTCCTTGCAAGCTATGGTGAATGGAGTGTTTCTTCTCTGCCCCAAGCGACTTGCAGCTGTAATCGCAGCAAAAGGTGGCACAACAAAGTATTAATGCAAGGGGGCCGAATAATTTTGCACGCCCCACTTTTCAGTTTTATTATTACAAAAAAAGTTTAAATGATCCAATAAATTTCGCTCCACTTCACAATTGTGACCCACTTGTTGTTGATTCTTCACCAAAAATTTAAAATGTTATATCTTTTTGTTTGAAGCCTGAAATGTGGCAAAAGGTTAAAAAGTTCCAGGGGGCCGAATACTTTCGCAAGGCTTTGTATGTCTTTTTTTCATTTTTTTGGGTGGCAAAAAAAACACGTGTGCCCTGTCAGTAACGCTAGGTGCACAGTGTATTACAACCGTTCAAAAGTCTCTATAGCTGACATCCGTTGTCACATTTAATACCGTTAATTTAGGCCACAGTTCCTCATTTGCTGCTGCTCTATAACGTTTGCGCATTCAGAATATTGGACATTTGTTTACATTTTTCTGATCATACAGTTAATAAAAATCTGCAGTACTGTAGTTGTGACCAAGTTGCATTTATACTATACAATATGCGCAAGGCGAGCATTAAGGGACGGGGAAGTGGGCGTGCTGCTGATGGTGAACGCAGAGGCCATGGCTCTGGGCGCGGTGAAACTATGCCTGCTGGCAGAGCCCAAGAAACAAGGTCATCCAAAACTCCTAGCTTGATGTCACAGTTTGCAGGGCGGTGCAAGACACCACTCTCTCAGCCACACCAGTGCAAACAGGTAGTCAGTTGGATAGAAGGTGATAGTGCTTCCAGTTGGTTAAGCACCAACCTCTCTTCCACAAAGTCCAGTCTCAGTAGCCAAGAGTCTGGGCAACCACATCCTCAGCCTGATCCTCCTTCCTCCCACCATGCAGAGTCTGGGCAAAGAAGAGATCCCACATTTGGATATTCCAAGGAGCTTTTTTCATCACCGTCCCTTGGCTTGGGCCTCTCGCAAAGGCCGCTTGAAGTTGGACATGAGGAGATATTGTGCCCTGATTCCCAACCTATTGAGCAAACACAGTTTGAAGAAGATGAGGGTGGGGAACGACAAGTATTTTCTCCCGAGGTGGATGATGATGATGAGACACAGTTGCCAATAAGTCAAGGGCAATTAGTGTCTCAAGAGGTTGTGGATGAGGATGAGACACAGTTAAGTCAGGTTCTTGTTAGTTCACCATGTCAGGAGGAGTGAGGATGTGAAAGAGGAGGTGGTGGACGACAAAATACCTGACTCAACCTGGGAAGGTGGCAAGCCGAGCGAGGACAGCAGTACAGAGGGAGAGGGATCCGCAGCAGCGCAACAGGCTGGAAGAGGCAGTGGGGTAAAAAAAGGGAGACGGTAGGCCACGCCAACCAGGCCACTGCAACTATTCCCCGGAGCAGCCTCTTGTGGCCAGCTCCCTTGCAAAGGGTTAGGTGTTCAGCAGTCTGGCGTTTGTTTTAGGAAAGTGCTGACGATAAACGGATTGTAATTTGTAACCTGTGCTGTACCAAGATGAGCAGGGGCGTAAAGACCGGCAACCTGACCACCACCAGCATGATCCGCCACATGTCAGCAAAGCACCCTAAAAGGTGGGCTGAATGCCTGGGTGTCTGCAGGTCACACCACTGCCTCCTCTTCCCCTCTGTTACATGCTGTCCAAGACGCAGGCCCAGATGCCTCCCGCCCTGCACCTGGACCTTCGCAGGAACCATCAGCCAGCATGTCCACTTCAAGGTCCCAGCGCCTGCCTTACACCAGCATGTGTCCAGAAATATAACCCGTGCCCTGACCAATGCAGTTACTGGCAAGGTCCACTTAACAACTGACACATGGACAAGCCCTTGTGGCTAGGGACGCTACATTTCCCTGACGGCACACTGGGTGAGCGTTGTGGAGGCTGGGAGCGAGTCGTCCCCGGGATGGCCTAGGTTCTACCCATGCCGAGGATTGCGGGCCCTACTTCCATCCGGATTTCCGCTGCCACCTATAGTAGCGGCTGCACCCCCTCCTTCTCTTCCTCCGCCTCCTCCTCCACTTCTTCCCATGCAGAATTGCCATTTTGCAGCACTACTCAGACTTTTGTCAGTAGCTGGAAGCAGTGTAGCACAGCAGTCGGTAAGCGGCAACAGGCCATGCTGAAGCATATTTGCTTGGATGACACCCAATCACCCAATCATGGCGACCTTTCACAGTTTGCCCAAATTGCACAAGGGCACTAGGCCACTCAAAGGGAGGCCCATTGTCTCTGGTGTAGGAAGTCATTGCCAGAATCTAGGTGTTTATATAGACTGGATTTAGATGCCATTTGTGGTATCTTTGCCTTCCTACACCAGGGACACAATGGACCTCCTTAAGAGGCTTGATGGGATTTCTGTTGACTCTGACTCAGTTTTGGGGAGTATTGATATAGAGTCTCTGTACTCTTCAATCCCTCATGAACAGGGCCTAAAAGCAGTTGAACATTTTCTCAGTATGAGAGGTCAACAATTCAGGGAGCATAATTTTTGTGTTTTGCAACTGTTGGAGTTCTCCTTGATCCATAACATTTTTGTTTTCAATGGTCGGCTTTACCACCAGCTCAGGGGCACAGCCATGGGCTGTTTTTGTGCGCCATCTTATGCAAATTTGCTCCTGGGCTGGTGGGAGTCGACCATTGTTTTTGGAGAAGGGTTGTCGTCATGTACCGGGCCCATTTCAATCTGGGCCCGGTACATAGATGACATTTTTGTCATCTGGAACGATACCAAATCAACATTTGCTGCCTTTGTCGAGAATCTCAATTCCTATTCTGTGGGCTTGAGACTCACATATGAGTCAGACCCTAATACTCTCCCATTTTTGGATATCAGTGTAGCTCGTCAAACTAATGGAGAGTTGTCTACGCCCATCTATCGTAAATTGACTTCTACAAATTCGGTGCTACATTGGACCAGCAGTCATCCTTTTGCTTTGAAAAAGGGAATTCTACACAGCCAGTTTTTACGTCTGCGCAGGAATTTTTTTAACAAAAGAGAATTCCTTTTACAGGCACATGACCAGCCAGGCATGGTTGTATCCGATAATGGCCGCAACTTGGTTAGCGGCTTTGGAGCTGGCCAACCTCCCACACAAACCATGCCTGGCCTATGTATTCAACTTAGTGGTTCAGCGGTTTCTGAAAACCTACCCCAATTTGTCTCAGCTACTGGTGAAGGTGCGTCGCCAGTGTGCCCATTTCTGCAAGTCACCGACAGCTTCAGTCGGCCTGGCAACCCTGCAGCAGCACTTGCGGTTGCCGGCTCACCGACTGTTGTGCGACCTGCGCACGCGAATTCCACCTTACACATGTTGAGCAGACTTTGTGAGTAGCAGAGAGCAGTAGTAGAATACCAGCTGCAAAATGGTCGGTGCCTTTCTAGTCAGCTTCCGCTTTTCACAAGTGACAATTGGGCATTGATGTCTGACCTCTGTGAGATGTTACGCAACTTTGATGAATCTACACAGATGGTGAGCGCCGATAATGCAATTATCAGCGTAACCATCCCACTTCTATGTCTACTAAAAAGCTCACTGCTCACAATAAAGGCCGATGCTCTGCATGTGGAAGAGGTGTAAATGGGGGAAGACCCTACACAGGGTGATAGCCAGACCACCCTCAATTTGTCTTCTCAGCGCCAATTGGAGGAGGAGGAGACGGTTGCCACCGATACACAGGGTAGGCATACCACGTTTACACCATCTCTTCAGCATGGATGGGCTGAAGAGGAGGAAGAGGACGAGGAGGATATTGAGAGTCATGCTCCTGGTGGGGAGAGCAAAGCCTTGTCTGTTGGGACTCTGGAACACATGGCTGACTTCATGCTAGGCTGCCTTTCCCGTGACCCTCGCATTATACGCATATTAGGCAACACGGATTACTGGTTGTTCACCCTTCTCGACCCCCGCTACAAAGAGAACTTACCATCTCTCATTCCTGTGGTGGAGAGGACAAGTAAAATGATGCAATACCAGAAGGCCATTATCGAAAAATTGCTCCACAAATTTCCATCTGACAACTCTGGCAGCAGAATACGTACTTCCTTAGCCACCCGAGGAGGGGAGACGAGGGGAACACACAGCAGTTCCTACAAGGGCAAGGCGACACTCTCCAAGGCCTGGGACAGTTTTATGACACCTCGCCAACAGCCTCACCCTGATGAGCAGCCTAGTGTGACAAGGAGGGAAAAGTTTTGGAAGATGGTAAAGGAGTACCTAGCTGACCGTGTCAACGTCCTTAGCGATCCCTCTGTGCCGTATAATTATTGGGTGTCTAAGCTGGACACGTGGCACGAACTGGCGCTCTATGCCTTGGAGGTGCTGGCTTGCCCTGCCGCCAGCGTTTTGTCTGAGAGGGTATTTAGTGCCGCTGGGGGCATAATTACTGATAAGCGCATCCGCCTGTCAACTGACAATGCTGACAGGTTGAGGCTTATCAAAATAAACAAGGCCTGGGTTGCCCCTGACTTCTGTACTCCACCAGAGGAAAGTGGCTTAACATGAAGGAAGCTTAAATCTGGCTTTTAGGGTGTGCTGAATACACTGTATTATCATGTGCCCCTTCCTCTTATCATCCTCTTCCTCCTCTTCCTCCATCATATGAAATTGCTTATTAGGCTGCCCTCGAAGTCCACCAGCTGGACCTGCACCCAAATTTTTTAGCCGCTCAGCTCACAAGCCTGCAACATAATTTTTTTGGCCTGTCAGCTCACCAGCAGGCACTCAACCATAATGTTTTACATGCTCTGGTCTGCTACATGTCATTTCTAATGTTTCAGACATTCAGCTAAGCGGCATGTCTGCCTTAAAAAAAATTTTTGGTCTGCTCTTCAGCAGAATCTCACATCAAGAATATTATTCTTTTTACGGTCAGCTCAGCATCTGCGGGTCACCCTTAAATTTTTTGGACGGTCAGCTCAGTAGCAGCATGGAGTCCTATTCAATTATTCAGAGCTCAAGTATTCAGTCGACCCAGCTGGTTTGAACACTCAAATTTTTTAAGTGAACGATTCCGGCCCCCGGGATATTCAGCGAAGAGCATCAGGGAGGCGGCGAGAGGCAGGGGCTCCAACAGGTGTTAGATCACCTCCCTGCAGACAGCCAACTCGATCCTAAGATCAAACTTCGAGCTTTTTAAGTGCAGCAACTTAGATAAACGCAATTGGACCTGGAATTACCGCGGAGAGCGAGAGTGGAACGGCTGACGCGGCACATGCCGCTGGGGGGGCACGGCCTCCCGCGGCGGATAGTGAAAAAAGAAACAGTCATCAGCGTCTTAGCGGTGCGGTGGCAGCAGCATGTGTCCCTTAAATATTTTGGACGGTCTGCACAGCAGCAGAATGTCACCCCTATTGTTTTTGAGTGTCAGCAGCAGGCCATCAGTGATAATTTTTCAAGGGTGTGTATGATGCCCTCGTTTATGTGTAATAAAGGGTGTATTGGAGTGCCTTTTCCTTGTAATTTTTGGCAGCCCTTTCACTTAGTGCATAGGCTTTATGAGTGTAGGAGTCCCACGTCATGAACAATTGTACCACAATGCGAATGAGGCCCTCCTTTATAAGATATACCGGTTGTATGGGAGTGCCTCTGCCGTGTAATTTTTGGCAGCACTTGCGCTTAACGTACAAGTAAATCTATGTTTCCTAACAATATTTCCTGTAAAATATTTCCTGTTGTCTTGGGTTTTTTGGGGGTATTTTTGTCATTCCGTAAAAGTGGCGTAATAGTCAGCCATCATCGTGAATATCAGCAACTTCGGAGTCCAAGATGCATCCAGACATCCTCCCCATGCTGTTCCCTAACCATTTCTGTGGTGTTTCCACCATTTTCTCATGTTTCCCTATGGACCAGACACCCTCCCCTCTGCAGAGCAGGGGGTGCCTGGTCTTCTCCCATTGACTCCCATTATACTCGGGTGCTCGGCTGAGCACTCGAGCACCACCTAGTGTTCGGCCAGAGCACCCGAGCACCCGAACATCGGGGTGCTCGATCATCACTAATCGTTATTGCAATAAATTCCTTAATATCGATAACATGGGAATACTTTTGATATCGCCCACGCCCACTCACATTAGCTGCAGCATGAGCACGTCTTTGAGTCTTTGTTTAGGAGGAGGAAGTGCTAACTACAGTATGAAGGGGAATATATCTAAGGGTACTTTCTTTCACACTAGCGCATTTGCCTGACACAAATGGGAGAATGACCAGCCGATTAACAATACTGGGGGACGGCGCTGATCCGGCGGCTATCCGGTAAGAACGCCGGGAATTGGCGGGACAAATACTGCAGAACAACCTGCAGGATCACCACCACATATGTGAAAGCAGCCTAAGGCAAATTACTGGGAAGGGGCACGTATCTGAAAATACCTTCACTTGTTTGGGTGGAGTTAGAGGCGTGGCCTAGCATGAAAGAAAATTGCTGCAGCGCACTACGCACGCCCATGTTGTCCTTCTATACGGTTTTCATTATTGGCACTATACAGTACACAATTTTTTTAACATGTTTTTACTTTTCAAATATGCTGTTACTCACCCTGCCATATCTCTGCGCGGATCTCATTAAGCTGCTCTGGCTTAATGAATACCTCAAAAGGAGCAAGCTGAAGGTTTTAACATGACCCTCACAGTCTCCTGATTTGAACATCATTGAAAATCTGTGGCCTCAAAAGGACACGACACAGGAATCTCTCAAGAATTGAAAGACTCTTGGCTGGCTGCAAAAAGTATTTACACGCTATGATACTTGCCCAGTTTTGCTCAAGTTTTGCTTCAGGCCCATTTCCTTTTTTGTTATTTTGAAAATGTAAAAGATGAAAATAAGCTATTGTTTTTGCTTAAAATACAAAGGAAATGTGTCAACTTTATGCCTTTTGAAATTCATTTAATCTTCAACTTGCTTAACTGTTCACAGTAACAGTAATTTTGAATGGGAGGGCCAAAACGTTTGTATGCCACTGTTAGTATTCAGACCCTTTGCTACGACACTTGAAATTCAGCTCTGGGTCTCCAATTTCTCTTGATCATCTTAGAGATGTTACACCTTGACTGGAGTCTGTAGTAAATTCAGTTTATTGGACATGAATTGGAAAGACTTACCCCTGTCTATATAGGGTCTCACATAGAGCAAAAACGAAGCCATAAGAAAAAACTGCCTGTAGATCACAGAGACATGAATATGTGGAGGCACAGATTTGGAGAAGTATATAAAGTTTCTGCTGTGCTGAAAATCACATGAAATTAAATGGAAGAAGTTTGGAACAACCAGGAATCTTTGTGCAACTGGCTGGCCCTCTTAAGTAAGTAATCAGGGGGAAAGGGCATTGATAAGAAAAATGCCCAAGAACCCAATGGTCACTTTTTCTGAGCTTCAAAGAATGAGAATGAGATACAATTGACAATGGAGGTATACAGGTTCTGTATGGAATCCTGTGGTACATTTACCCACATACTGTATGTTACAGCTGGGCTTGTACATCTTGCACACTTGAAGAACAGCCAGTGTCTTAAATGCTTTATTGGTATTGAATTTTGCAATCAGGCAGGCAAAGGAAGTATTGCAATCTGGCTAGCATTATTATGCTCAAAATTGCCAGGTGAAAGCTTTGCCGTGAGATCTGGATGTCCTGCACATATTGCTGAGCTGTTAATGTCCCTCGTATCATCACTAGAGGTGACCAACTGTCGTATGCGATGGTTTCCCATCATCACACCTGCAGTTGGGGTAGTGTGTCGCTCCACAACAAAGTCAGGTTTGAAGTACTTACCATGAGGCCTCCATACTCAAACCAGACCTTTGCTGGATCCTGAGCAGACTCTGGATTCATTGCTAGAGATGGTATAGTTCCAGTCCATAACAGTCCAGGTTTCTCATGACACCAGTGCAAACAAAGGTGACAGTGGCTTGCTATCTATTGCAGGAGATATAATGGGCACCATGACACCACATTTTCTTCTGCTAAATGGCTGGAAATAGTCCAGGCAGAGACAGTGGTGTGTAATAAAAGTGCCACCGTTGTCTGGATAATGGACAATGAGACTGTGGGAGTTGCTTCTGCTTATCAGCGGATAAAACAATCCTCTCTACTGGTCCATCCGGAGCCTGTTTGCTGTTTGTGCCCTCACATAACTGTTGCTCCCAACACCCAACAGCTAGGTCAAAATGACCAAGATAGTGGGCAATTTGCAAAAATGACCATCCCACATCTCTCAGTCTATAGATGCACCACCACTGAAAGTCTGTCAACTGGTTAAAATATTCCTGGGCCAGTGATGTATTGATTAATGTCACACTCTATTGTGATGGTGACACTCCATATATGGCTGCAGCCACTCACCGGCCTCAGCAGGTTACAGTAGGAGACCACTGAGGCAATTGATTAGCTTTAGCAGTATATGGGACATCACGGCCACTCTCAAACAATAAATCATGGCTACAGCCCAGGAAAAAGGTCAGGAGCAGCATTCTGGTTCAAATGGAGCTCCAGAACTGTGCCTACAGTGGAGGCTGAGTACAAGGTGGAGGATGAGGGGGCGGAGGAAGACATTGGCGCCACAATCAAAGCATGAGAACATGGAGGTGTCATTGCCATCACCTGGCCAAGTTGCTGGTGTGTCTGGGCCGGGACCACATTTACCCAGTGGGCAATAAAGGACATATAAAATACTGCTCCAAAATACCATGAGGCATTGATGCACCATATGGGGGACATTGAGTTATCAAAACTCTGTTGCATGGAGCTACAGAAACTTTTTTGCCTCTTTACATGTGTTTGCCACACGCAAGATGCCTTCAACATTGGAGAATACAGCAAAGTTAGATACTAGGAAATATTATGGCAATATGTTTATATAAATGGTTACATGCAAATGCATAATTCCTCCCAAATATTGTAATAAATATATTATGAAAGTTTGGTTAAAGCAAAATGTATTTATTTCACAGTGAACTGTTGTCCAAAACAGCCTTGTGTTCTTACAGTGACATGCCAGTTTCTATGAATTTTTAAATAGACAAAATGAGAGTGAGTAAATTTCCCCTCTTGCTGATGATAATATCATGGTAAATCTGCAGACTATAACTGACAGAACTAGCAGATGAAAATGGTATTGTCTAGCTTTAAAATGATTATCCATCACATTCACAAAATGGTTTGTGCACAGCATCTGTGTCACAGTTGCATACATTTAAACTTCATCTGAAAATGACTTACCCGGTCCCAAATTTTATACACGCTGCCTAGGAAAATGATATCCTTCTCATATCTCATTACCTGAAATGATTTTTTTGCACCAAGCTGAGGCAGTGCTACAAATGCTCCCTTTAAGTTATATGATCTGAGACTTGTAAAATATGTCTAGCTAAAAAGTGCTTATGAAGTCTTGACAAGCATCAAAGCAGAAAACATACTGCAACAAAGAAAGAAGAAATCTACTATCTGTATTCCTTTTATAGCTTTACTAAGTGGCACATTTGTATCTCCGAAACAGTTAGAAAGAAGGAACATAATACATACAGCTTAAACAGAAGATGCAAGCTTTATGGAAACAAACTTAATTAAATGACTATAGAATAATGAATAGCACATTTGTTAAAGCAGTCTGATGATAATATAATGTAACTATTTTGCTTTGACTATAATGAGATAACATAAAAATGTTTCATAGGAAGTGAATACACAAAATGAAATTGTGTATTGAAAATTGTGTAGTGAAAATTAAGTGAAATATTAAACAGTTTAGATATTTTTAATGTGGTTTTTATAAAATGTATGATGCTACAGGTGACCGTTACTTTTGCTTCAAAATTTCTTAAGATGAATTGTGTTAAACAAATCACGGAAAAAGGTGCACTGCGACGGTAAATGCAATTGATAATATATGGCTAAACCCTCACGCTGATGTTAAAAGGAAACTTTCGCCAATATATTCTTATATCAAGAACATACCAGAGCCCAAGCACCTCGTCAAAGTATCTCAGAGTGGCATAGGACCCAATGCTAACCTACCTATGCCGTATGGGCAATTACGGAAGGAGCATATAGGGTGACACACAGCAACCAACTCCTAGTTACCTCCAGTGTGAGATCACACATCCAATGGGAGGAGGGAGGAGACTGTGAGTCCCACCTACCAATGTGAATTGTGTTAAATTACAAAATTAAAATAAATAAAATATAATTTTAGGATACTCTGTCTAAGATGTCTATACTATATGTATCCATGCGTGGCTATCGAATGATTACAATGTGAATTTCAGCCTGTCAAGGGTTTTGCTAACGTGTCTAAATAATGTATTGAATTTGTTGTGTGAGAAATTGGAGTTCTTAGAAGGTTTGTCTTATCTCAGACACTGATGGCATATCGGATCTCACCTCTAGCCTATCTCCAGAACAGGCCCCCTGAATTGAAAGCACACAAGCATGGTCACCCTCTATTTTCTGCCACAGGAGTTCTGAAAATAACCAAGCCCTGGCTTGGTAATTTCCAGCAGTCCTATAGAGGTAAAAGGAGAGGTGGCTGTGCATATGTGGTGCACTCAATATTCAAAGCTATGGGACTTCTAAAAATAACCAAGCGTACTCGCTCAGCTATTTTTCAAACTCCTATAACAATGAATGGAGAGCACCTGCACATTCAGGGGCCCCATTTAGGAGAGGTGGGACATACACTTATCTGACTTTGATGGCATATATTAGTGATATGCCATCAAAATCTGACATAGACCACTCCTTTAAAGGGATTTTCCAGTTTGAATCAGCATCCTTCGCAATAAAAACTTAGGAATGTAGCTGTGAATATGTAATGCATTTCTTTTGCCATTATTGCTCCTATCTTCCATTGTGGCCTGTGTTCACATGACCCTGTCCATGCTCCTCTTTCGTAGCTCCTATAATGTTATGTCCAAATGAAACAGGGGCAGTGATAGGGGAGTGTCTTTATAAATAGCTAGTGGGAGGAGCTATAAACTAGGTTAGGGGCGGTGTTTGTGCTGTAACAGTGAAAGGAGTAGTGCATCATGTGGTTGGCTGTATACAGCAACAGGAAGTGCTACACACCAGCGAGATTTGTTTAAATGATGAAAACTAGAGTTGAACGAATCCTAAAAGATTCGGGGATTCGAAATTCGGCCCGAATTTTTCGCGGGATTCGTGGGTTCGGGCCGAATCACGAATCCCATTAAAGTCTATGGGAGACCCGAATATTTTTGCAGGGGCCAAAGGTTCTGCACAGTCAAGTTTGCCCCAACATCTGAAAACCTCAGAAAATGATGGAAACACCTTGGAAATGCATAGGAAACACTAGGGGCAGCATGTAGGGATGCCTCTGAGGCTCCCTAATTGCACCATTTTTTCTAAATCTGGCCAATAGTCTGGTGATGACCCCAAGGCAATTTTCAGGGACACGGTAATGGTGACCCACTTAAAAATGCTGCCTGACAACCTGGCGGTGAACCCCTGATTGTCTGTCTTTCAATAAGATTGCAGTGTAAAGCATAGTGGTGAGCCTCAATATGACTTTTTGGATGGAGATTGCATGTGGTCACGTACTCCCTGGAACCCCATAGTCACCCCTTCTCTGATGTGCTACCACAGAACATTCTCTGCCCCATTTCGAAAGACCTTTTGCAGTCTCCGTGTGCTGACAGTGGGGATTTACCAGTGTTGTCTGTGGAGGTGGTGGACAATGGCGAGACACAGGTGTCGGGGGGTGAGGTAGTTGTATGGGAAGCAAGTTACAGTGGGGACTCCTTGGGGGGACTTTCTCATGAAGGGATAGATTCAACTTGGGTGGATCAGGCACAGGAACAGATCAATTTTTTTTTTGTGTTTATTTAACTTTTATTTAGCACAAATAACCACAGAGAAATTTATTCGTTCTCTTCGCTGCGCAGTCTGGCATTGGGGTTCGTCACTTTGATGGCGAGCT